>PISX010006528.1:0-96707 GCA_004024625.1 Mellivora capensis | reverse complement strand
ATGGCATTAAAAGTATAGATTGCTCTAGGTAGTATAGACATTTTAACAATGTTTATTCTTCCGATCCAAGAACATGGAATGGTCTTCCATCTTTTTACGTCTTCTTCGATTTCTTTCATGAGTGTTCTGTAGTTCCTCGAGTACAGATCCTTTACCTCTTTGGTTAGGTTTATTCCCAGGTATCTTATGGTTCTTGGTGGTATAGTAAATGGAATTGAAAATATTTTAATCACTTTAACTTGCACTTATTTGATTATTGAACAACTTGGATATTTTTGTAAACTTACCTCTCATTCGTTCCATCCTCTGTGAATTCCTTTCTTCTACAGGACCTTTTACCACTTATCTCTTGCCTCTTAACATTTTTCTTATTTATTTAAGTGATTTTATATATAAAGTCAGAATAACCCTTTGTCTTTCGAAGTTGTGCCAAAGATGTTCCCCACTTGTATAGATGCATTTACCTAAAAAAAAAAAAAAAAACTTCATCGAGATAACAGTTTTCATGCAATAAAATGCACCAAATTGGAGGGCATAATTTGATGCATTTTGAAAAACACATACATCAATGTATCCAATGAAGATTGAATATTTGCATCGCTGGAAAACCTCTCGCACATCTCTTGGCTGCAAAATCTCCATTCATCCCCAGGAAAAACTTTTATCTGCTTTCTGTTGTTATCGATCATATGGAATTATGTAGGATGCACTGTTTTGTGCCTGGTGTCTGGCGTCAGATTTTTGAGATTCATCCATGTTGGTGCTGAGCAGTATCACATGCAAATATGTCAAATGCATCCATTTGACCACATTGGAGTTGTTTTAGTTTAGGGTTATTATGAAAGGAGCTGTCAGGGAAGTATGTGTACGAGTCTTCCTGTTAACATCTGTTTTTATTTTTATTGGATCAATGCCTGAAATGGAAACGATGAGTCACTTGATAAGCATACATTTAACTTTGTAAGAAACTGCCAAACTGTTTTCCAAGCTGGTTGTAACTTTTAACATTCCAACCAGCAACGGATGAAAGTTCCAGTGATTCTGCACATGTACTCACATTTGCTATGGTTAGTCTTCTCAGTCTTAGGAGGCGAGTATGTGTGGTGACATCAGACTGTATGTTTAATTACCATCTCCCCGATGACAGTGTTGACTCCCTCTCCATGGGCCTAATGAGCATTTATATCTATTATTTTATGAAGCCTCTGTTCTCTTTTGCTATTTTTACAGATTTTACTGATTTTTTCTTGTTCTCTTTATAAGACTTCTTTACACATTCTGTGTACATGTCCTTTATCAGATATATCGCCAGTATTTTCTCCTAGTCTGTGACTTACTTGTTCATTTTCTTAAAGATGGCTTTCCAATAATGGAAGTTTTTCATTGTTGTAAAGTCCAGATTTCCATTGCTCCCGTTGATGATTTATTTGGATTGTGTCCTGTCTAAGAAATCTCTCTGCACCAACATTGTGAAGGCTTGCTCACTCTAAGCTCTATAGCTTTAGTTTTTATAGGTACCTCTGTGATGCATTTTGAGTTAACTTATGTGAACAAAATGAGATGAGTCAAGGTTCATTCTCTAATGAAGATAAACAGTTGTTCCAGCAATATGGCCAGGCTTTCCCTCATGGAATTACTACAGCACTTTTATAGAAAATCAACTGGCCATATGCGTGAGTGTATTTCTTAACTCACTATTCCACTCCATTGACCTATACCTCTCTTCTTAGACAAATCTACACTGTCTTGTTTACTGTAGCTTCAGTAAGTTGGAAGTCCTCCAACTTTGCTCCTCTTGGTTAAAATTGCTTTACATATTCTAGGTCCTGGTGGTGCCTGGGTTGGTTAAGCACCCAAATCTTAGCTTGGGCTCAACCCTTATGATCTCAGGGTTGTGAGACTGAGCTCTACATCAGGCTCTGGGCATGGAGCCTGCTTGAGATTCTCTCTCCCTCTCTCCCTCTGCCCCACTTGCACCCAAGCTCTCTCTCTCTCTTAAAAAAAAAAAGAAAGAAAAATAAAGAAAAAGTAATACTCTGGGTTTTCTGTATTTCCATATAATTCTTGGTATGAATTCTTCAGTTTTTACTGCCCCCCCCCAAAAAAAGCAGCCAGCTCTGATTTTTATTGGGATTAAATGAAATCTATACGTTAATTTGGGAAGAACTCTTATTTTCACAATGTTGAGGCTTCTAATCCATAAACATGGTATCCTTCTATCCTGGCCTCATAAAAACGAGTTATGAACTATTTCTATTTTTCATCTGAAAGAATTCACATAGCACTGATAATTTTCATCCCTTAAATATGTGGCAGAATTGACCAGTGAAGCTATGTTGGCTAGGTATTTGTGGGAAGATTTTTAAGTATAAATTCAATTTTTAAAATAGATATAAAAGCTGCTGAGGTTTTCAACTTCTTCTTGAGTCTATTTCAGCAATTTGTGTCTTTCAGGGAATTGTCCATCTTATCTAAGTTGTCAAATTTATTGTCAAAACTTTACTTAAACTATGTTCTTCTTATTATATTAATGTCTGTAGGACCTATAGTGAAAGCTCCTCTTTTGTTTCTTACATTGATAATTTATGACTTTCCTCTTTTATTCTTTCTTGACCAGACTAGCTACAGGTGTCTAGCTAATATTGTGTACTAGCTAATATTGATTTTCTCTATTTCTCTATTGTCTGCCTTTATTATCTCTGGTTATATTCCTTTTTTTGAAGTCTATTTTGTGTGATGTTAATATAGCCACTCCAGTTTCTTTATATTAGTATTTTCATGGTATATTTTTTCAATCCTTTTACTTCTATACTTTATATATAATCCTTATGTATAATCCTTATAGATAATCCTTATGTATAATCCTTATACCTACATACTTTACACTTAAAATATGCTTCCCTATAAATAGTGTAAAGTTGGATCTTCCTTTTTATACAATCTGACATTCTCTGCCCTTTTATTGCAATATCTTTATGAAGTCCAGTGTGGATCTCATTTGCTCCAAATAGAGCAGAACAAGATATATTCATGAAGTCAAGTCATTCTTCTGAATTAATAATACCCAGAAGGATGCATACTTTTAAAATTGGTATGTTGCTTGTAAGTATTTACATGATTTTAATTTTAAACATTAATTTTAATAAATTAAGATAGTTGCTAAAATGGGTAGTTACCAAGAACCATCACAAATTGTACGTTCTGTAAAATCATCACCCAGTTTTTTTTCAACTCCATAATTCTTAATTCAAGCCTTTCTTCAATAAGAACAATGGAATTATCTTGAAACCAGTAATCACATTGAAGATGTCTCTTTTATGAATTTTTCTATTTAGATGCTTGGGTAAATAATCTTCTATTGTGGCTAACAAAGTTTGCCAGAGTGATTTAAATAAACCATTTCACTTCTAATTTACTTTCATTTCACTTATATTTTCAACTTCATTCTAATTTTCCATGACTTCTTATTTATATAAGTTTATTTCTGCCTTCTTTACGACTTTCCAGTGATCTCTGTGTCCAATTTTGTTCTGGTACCACACTTTCTATTTTTGTAGCTTTGTAACATCTTTTGATGTCAAGAAAGAGACGACTTCCTCATTAGTGATTTTTGTTGCTGCTGTTGTTATTGTGTATGAAATTGACTGTATATCATTATTTTAATCTTCCTCCAGGAGAAGTTTAAACTCTTTTTCTGCGTGGAAAAAAAATGTCATTATTATTTTCACTGAAATAACATTAAAATACTAAACAAATTGTAAGCATTTGATCTCTTTTAAATACCAAATATTTTCATCCAGTGACACAGCATGTTTTTCTAAATATTTAAGTGATCTTCTATATCACTTCTTACTATTTTGTTTACTACTGTAGGTTCTCATTCCTTTCTTACAAGTTTATGGTTTGTTGCTATTGTGAAGGACATAATTTCCATATAGTTTTCAGTTGTTCACTTCTGGTATAAAGAAAAGCTATTGTTTTTCATGTATTTTCTATCATCAAGATTATAAATCTTATTCTTGAAAAACTTCTTTACGAACCTACGTTTATTCATTCAGAACTTACTGGACATCCCTCTGTGCTGGATACTGTGGATTCTCACCCACATCACTATATTCTTTCTCATTGCTGCATTTTTTTCCCTGTACCTTTGTAAACCAGGTGCTTTTTAAGTGAGCTCTAAAATTTTCTGCATGATCAAGCTGCAGTCTCTTACTGTGGCTCCTAGGCCAGACCCTCTCTATCTCAGTTTTAGCCCACCTTTCTGGGTTTACCCCATGTCATTTTCTCCCACACATGCTCTGTTCCACTTACTCAGACAGGCATTGCAATTCTCTCGTAATTTGATTATGCATTTCTGCATACCTGTGATGTTCCTTCTTATTTGACTACTGGGGAATTCCTAGTCATTATTTGAAGGGCAACTCAGATGTCACTTCCTGTCTGTGGCTATCCCTGACCACATGCTCAGACAGAATTAGTTCTTCTTTCATTGGTTTTACTATAGCAGAGTGGGCATACGTCTGTTAGAATACAGGCTACATCATATTACATTTATTTTTTCAAGCCTCTTGTTCTCCTTCAGAGATTGTGTCTTCCTTCTTTTTTATCTTTATATCCTCAGTAGTCAGTAGATTTTTATAGAATAAATAAATGGGAAATGAATTTATTGTTCTGTGATTTAAATAAAAATTAGTGACTTATTTCTGGAGCCTAACATTCTTTTTCTCATTAAAATTTTAGCCTTATCCCATTTATATTAGTATGGGGCTACTGGCATGCTCTATGATTTCTAAGAGATTGTCACTCATAGTTCTGAGATCACATGTGATGTCTTTAAACTGGTCTATAAAGTGTCTAGAGCTAGAACTTAAATTCGTTTAGATTAGAGCTTCAAGGGTCTCCTAATCCCCTCCTTTCCCCCATTTTGGCTTAAGTTTCTTATTTATAATGTTGAATTTCCCCTTTCTAAGTCAGCAGACCATTTTACTTACTGCAAAATGGAAGAAAAGTGGAACTTTAAGTCTATTAATTCAAGTATTTATTCTGACTATTTATTCCAATGCTATGCAAGAGAATTATAGTCTGGTTAAGTCAATAGTTACAAACACCAAAGTAAAGGCAGAGTGTGGCAGTAGCTAGCCAGAGGTTCAGACACGATGCCATGGGACTAAATACAACCTTACTTTGGACATTGAAGAGCCATCATGAGCTAATAGCTGGAAAGAGCCTAAGATCATATACTGAAAAAAAAAATTTTTAATGAATTACATTTAATATACAGTTTAAAAGGGGATAAGGCAGTTCAAGGCTGTGGAAAAATTGAACCAAACTTCTACTAAAGATTTAAGAAGTGAATAGCAATGTAAGTTTGATCATTTTCTGTAAAGAACCTGGCATTGTACCATATTTTCTTTCTTAATGGTTTTGTTTTGTTTTGTTTTGTTTTACTTACTTGGAATATAGCCCAACATTATTATATTTTGGAAATATTTGTAAGTACTTTTTAAGTTTTTTTAAAAATTTATTTATTTGTCAGAGAGAGAGGGAGAGAGAGCGAGTGAGCACAGGCAGGCAGAGTGGCAGGCAGAGGCAGAGGGAGAAGCAGGCTCCCTGCTGAGCAAGGAGCCCGCCGTGGGACTCGATCCCAGGACGCTGAGATCATGACCTGAGCTGAAGGCAGCCGCTTAACCAACTGAGCCACCCAGGCGTCCCTGTAAGTACTTTTTATACTATTGTCTGTGGTTTTTGGCAGATTATTATTTTCCTTCAAATGAGCTATTTCAAAAGATTTGCTGCATTCCCATGATTTAATAATATTCATGAACAGTTTTTTTCCTAAAGGACTATCTCCCCAATGTAGTAATGAAATTCAATAAGGAAAGGATAGGGTTTATTTAATGAAAATTAATTTTATGGCTTAAAAAGAAAACAGAAATGCATTTACTTCATTAAACAAGAGACAAGTGAACTTGGAAAACCTTTTCCCTGTGTGATATGAATACCAAGCAGACGGAATTGATGAAGCAGCATTTAGCTAACTGTGCTACTTTTTCTCTTTTATAGTCACTCTGCCTTTAGTTCAGGTAACAGTAGGGAGCTGGAAGTTGACCGTTTTTCATATGCATTCCCCTTGCGCAGCTCTTCCAACTGCCCGGAAGGAGTTCCTCTACTGCCATCTTGTGCATTTTATAGAGGGATTCACCAGTCTTAGATGAGCAGGTTTATATTTAGTTCAACGTGTGGGATGGAGGGAAATGGAGGGCGGGGGTGGCAGAAAGCTAAAACTTTTTGAAACACTTTTTAAAATGTATTACGTTAATTAGCAAGAGGGACTGAGTCACAGACAATACATTATGGGCCATAGGAATTAGATATTTCAGGGGAAGCTGCAGGAAATTGGATAACAGGGACAGTGACGCCCAAAGAGATTCTTTAAGTTTGGAAAGATTGTCACGATGGGGAAGCGCTCAGCTGAGAGCACAGGAGAATAGATTTGATTGCAATTACACAGTGGCTGAGTCCATTTCTCTGGAGACAGTAAGGTACATCCTTTTTAGAGTCACCCTGCTCTTCAGCAAAATTATTGCGCATGCCAGCCAAAAAGACCTGCCTTGGGCCTCTTTCCCCAGGCCTCCATGCCCCTCTCAACACCTGCTCCAAGAGCCCCTCCCCCCACAAGTTGCATGCACTTAAGGCCCATTCCTTGCTAGAAGTTGGTGTCCCAACAGTCCCTACTGCCCCTGTTTTAAAAAATTCGCTGTCACCACCATCACCAGGGTCTCATGCCTTTTTATAGGAGGCACCTGAATACTCCATAGGAATTTCAGATTGAAAAGGTTGATGGGGTAGGTTGGGGCTGGCAGCCCTCCGTTTCTTAAATTTTTCCACATAGGCATTTAAAAACGTGCTATCATGCACAGAGTTGCTAGTTAAGAGACCTGGGCGTCATCTTTGACGTTTTCTTCTTCCTCATGCTTCCACCACTTAGCCAAAACCATGTACCCACCCCCACAACACACACACACACACGTGCATACACGTAGACCCAACTGATCTCTCCGTATTGTGAAATCTTGCTCCTAAATACCCACCAGAGTCATCCACTGGTCTCCATCACAACTGACATCACACTGTCGTACTTACCGTCACTGTTCACACAGCTATATTCAACCTGCAGCTGGAAAAATCTTTCCTTAAAAAAAAAAAATTTATCATGTTGCATGTGATCATGAAGCACATGATACCCTTGAGTAATTTTCTAGTGATTTTAAAATAAACTCCAGACACTTTTGCATGACTGAAAGGCCCCTACATGATCCAGCTCCTGCCCAGTTCCACAAACTAATCTCTTGCCAATCTCTTCCTTCCATTCCCACATCAAGGACATCAGTCTCCTGTGAGTTTCTCCGAACACCAAGCTTGTATCACCTCAGGGCATTTGAACGTGGTGTTCCCTATGCCCAGTCTTCATTCTCTGGGCACCTTGTACTTACCTCTCTACTGTTGCACTACTCACAAATCACCTGTATAATTTAGTGCTTAATAGCTATCTCTAATCCCAGACTTTAAATTCTATGAAGGCAGAATTTCCCAAATCTGTTGCATTCACTTCTATCCCTAGGCCAAAAGAGGCAATTAATAAAAATGTGTTGAATGAATTAACATATTAATTATTGCCTCCTGTGATTTTTGGTTGTCCTAAATATACTCCCTTCTGGACAGTAAGCTCCTCAAAGACAAATGGTCATCAGATTTTTCATGAGACCTTGCATTGGAGATGGTTTCAGAGACAACCCAGACATGATCTAACCACCTAATGGAGGTAGAGCATAGAGACAAATACGTATAATACAGCATTAAAAATGTCATAATACGCAACATGGGCATATGTCTCTGGAAACATGGATGGGGGCTAAGTAAGTTTGGCTGAATTTGGATAAACATGCTGGAGAAGATGAAATTCAAGTAGAGGTTTTATTTATTTTTTTAAGATTTGTTTATTTATTTTAGAGAGAGAGAGTGCAAATAGGGGAAGGGATAAAGGGAGAGGGAGAGAGAGAATCCTCAAGCAGACTCCGCACTGAACACAGAGCCTGATGCTGGGCTCGATCCCATAACCCTGAGGTCATGACCTGAGCTGGAATCAAGAGTTGGTTGTTTTACCCACTGAGCCACCTAGGTGCCCCTCAAGCAGAGGTTTTAAAAGATGTAAGAGTTTACAAGCAGTAAGGGGGGAAGAGGTGATGGAAGGAGCCAGATCAGAGAAGCGAGGAAGAGCACAATGGTTTTAATGTAGGAAAAGGGAGGGGGGCATTATATCTCTCTCCACCCAAACGTCCATCACAGTTAGTAAATGCATATAGTACACACTTCATTAATGCTTGTGATTTGAATGGTCAGAAATGTGGAAATAATGGTATGTATGATATTTTGGTAAAGTCAGAATAAGAGACTAAGTAGAACGAGCTTTCTTCCATTTTTAATATTTGACAACATTGGAGCAATTACACTTGATACAACTTCTAGGAAGCACCCATAAGAATGACATTTCTGGGATTTCCCACATGTTCCATCCAACTAGCTTGCGTCCGAAACCTTTTCAAAAGAGGTTGTTGAGTTCCAGCTGAAGGTATACTCATGAGAGTAAACTGGAATTTTCCCTCCATGAAGACTGTTCTGAAATGTCTCCAGTTCTTCCCCCATAACTTCCTGTATTTCTGGCCTGAGAGAATGCAAGGGTGACATGCTCTTAACTGTAGGCTAACACTTTTAAACAAATCCTCAGTCATTCTCCTTAAGTCACCTGCCTTTGCAACATCGTTTACTGGTCCTTGGCTTGCTTTTATCCATGAATATCAGCCTTCCGATTTCTCTGCTTCGGGTGACTATTTCCTGAAGCAAAGCATAAAATGCAGATAGAACCAGCTAATCGTCCTTTCAGAAATCTCGTCCCACACTAACTCTCTCATTGTTGCGTAGATTTGAGTTTCAGGAAACCAATCCCTTACGGTTTCCTCAATTTTTGGAGAATTGAAAAAGTTAGCAAAGGAAGTCAAGTCATTTTTGTTTTAAGAAGAGGCATTCAGTACTACATGTGAATTCTCGGTTGTCTGAATGAGTTACAAGGGAAATTACTGAACTGCTGCTTATGGAAATAAAGTGTAAGAAGGAACATATTTATACAACATTTTTCTCTAACACAGTAGGTTGTTAGCCTTCTAGGAGCAGGTAAGGATCAGGAGCAAATTACAGAATCGTGTTGCTCTGCTCATGTAATAACTTTAAGTAAACAGAAAATAATACAAAGTTTTAATTATGAGTATCTTAAGTAAATAACTTACTGTTTTCTTACTGAAGACTCACCATTCTTTTGTCTGGTTTGGGTCTTGCTGCAAAGTTTCCTGTTCCTATTGTACAATTTTTTTTCCTATTAGTACAATTTATTACAGAGAGTATAGTGTGCACTGTGCTCAACACTAAACTGTCACATTAATGTCTTATTTATGTCTGTGTTGGAGAATTCTATTTCTGTGCCCGAGAACCGAAGGGCAGGAATCATCATTCCTGCTCTAATACTGAAGCACATTCCCTTTCCACATATGTGTGTCTTTTACAATATTGAATGGATCTCAGAGGAAAAACTGGGGAAGGCTTGAGTCCTCGGGTACCGAGGGAACAGCTCAGCGCAAAGACTGGCTCGAGCGTCCCAGGCAGGGGTTCTAGGCCCTACTCCAACCCAGTTGGCCACAGGACTTTGAGCAAATCCCTTGAGAAACACGCTGGCTCTGGAGGGACACAATGGTCCCAAGCTCTTACCTTCAAACTGCAAGGCAGGGCTTCTAGAGTTAGGCAAAGAAGTACTTGCAGATTCAAGCTAGAGCTGGAACCAAGGGCAAAAGTGAAGGTACACTTCGATGATTTAAGAAGCTGTTCAGTTGTTATTTTTTTAAAAAAAGTAATTGCGTTTCGTCCAAACTTGCTGATTATTATGAAGATTTTTCTGCTGAGTTTCACTTTAGAAAGGCATTATGTACATCAAAACTGACATAGCCATAAGGAATTGTAGAAGTGTTAATATCCGTTGATGTGGATGAGAAACTACAATCTCCATATTTAAAACTGTCAGATGACTTTTAAGTGGATAACATTAGATTACTGTCAGAATTGTTCAGTATTTTCTCCTCTATGTACGATTGTTTCTTGGTAGAGGAAAGCTGCAACCTGGTTTCTTAGGCTAAATGGCCGTTTTTCTACTCTGTCCTCAAGCTTGCTACTGAACTTGTCCCAATGCAAGGGTATGAAATTAAATGATTTCTTAAGAGGGTGTGTGTGTGTGTGAGAGAGAGAGAGAGAGAGAGGGAGGGAGAAAGGGAGAAAGAGAAGCAGAAGGGTAAGAAGATATCTCTGAAAGGTATATTTAAAATTAAGATGATTTTCCCAAAACCATGAGTTTTGGATTTTTTAATGACATATATAAGGAGGACATTTGGAATGAGAGGCTCAAAACAAATATTCTTCTGTTCAAAGACTTTCAGGTTGCATGTGTGTGTGTGTGTGTGTGTGTGTATTTATTACATAACAGCTGGGAATCCAAATGTCAGGATTGATTTTTTCCTCTTCTTGTCCAACAGCATCAGAAAAAGTAAAAATACATTATCCTATATTAGCCCTCTTAAGCCAAATACATAAAAAAGAAAGAAGATAATGGGGACATTATGATGGAATCAATTAAAACCAATTTCTACTTAGAATGGAGCAGCCAGTGAAAGGGATGGAGAACTTGAATACCGGAGTATCATTTCCCAAAGAACTGTAGAGAGATCATTCATTACACAAGCCAGTTACTATTTCCACGTAGTCTTACAGTTTTTGTTACACTTCTTTTCTCCAACAGATCTGAGCACTGTACCTAGCACATGTTAGGTCTAAATACTTCTTGATCGAGGGCTTGCTAGAAGTAATAAATACCCAAGGTTTATTAGTGATGACTAATTTTTCTAAGCAGGTTCTAACTATACCCAGCTAGAGAGAAGGTGGAGGAGGAGGTAGTTCTTCCAAGAGGGACAGAGGTAGGAAGAAAGGCAGGGTGGGAGGGGGAAAGAAAGAAAAGTATTTTCATCTAATTTGAGGAAATAAACCAGGGTAGCTTTTGGCTCTTAGATTCAGAAAGGAGAATGGAAATAAGAGAAGTGGATTTATTGAATACCTATCATGTGCCAGGTACTCTGATAGGTTGTCGGAATTTTTAAATTGATCTGTAGGCGTGTCTGCCTTCTTCCTGATATAAGGGTACCTTTAAAAAGTAAGAATCAGAGAGAATAAGAAGAAAATGTTTCTTTCACAGCAGAGCCTACAGAAGTCTTAACACTTGACAACACCAAATCCTCAAAGTCATGTGCAATTTCCTGGATTTTGACACCAAAGTAACCTTTAAATGAATAATAAAATACTACTCAACTAATTATATTATCAAGCTTTGAAGTTAAATAATATTAAGTACAGCACATACATTTTTCTTAGGCATTTAATTCTTTTTTTTTTTTTAGATTTTATTTATTTTTTTTTTCGAGAGAATGAGTGAGAGAGAGCATGAGAGAGGATAAGGTCAGAGGGAAAAGCAGACTCCCCAAGGAGCTGGGAGCCCGATGCTGGACTCGATCCTGGAAGTCCAGGATCACGACCTGAGCCGAAGGCAGTCGCTCAACCAACTGAGCCACACAGGCACCCAGGCATTTGATCCTTAAAAGCTTGTCTTCACTTGTAACTTTTTTAAAATATTTTTTTAATTGATTTATTTGACAGAGCACGAGTGCACGAACAGGGGGAGCAGCAGAGGGAGCTGTAGAGACCGAGGGAGTAGCAAGCTCCCCACGGAGCAGGGCTCATCAATCCCAGGACCCCCGGATCATGACCAGAGCTGAAGGCAGATGTTTAATCGACTGAGCCACCCAGGTGGGTGCCCCTGCTTGTAACTTTTAAAGTCTAAGCATTTTAATTAATTTTTCTGAAAAATACCAAAAGTAGGAAGGAGTCTCTACTTTAATCAAGGTCTCTAATACAATGACAATCTCCCATGATCCTGAGATCAGGACCTGAGCCAAAACCAAGAGTCTGCCCAACCGACCCAGCCTCCCAGGCCCCAGAGACAAGGGTTCTAAGCTACGAGCTGAGCTGGGCTGAGCTGGGCAGGCTTATTGCCCTAACCAATATTAACGTCTCCGTGATGCTTAACATCCAATGGCCTTTAATTCTGCATTTAAAGAACGGGGCTTGGAATGTATTTCCGTTGGGAAAGGGAATCTATTGACTTAATTTCACAGAGAAATACGAGCCCGATACCAGATCACAGATCTCTGTGAGGGCAAATACACCGAATTCTTAACGTGCCTGTGATGGGCTGCACTCACTGGGGAGACCTGACAGTGCAGGGGATAAAGCGGGGCTGAAGGAGAAGCTTCAAAGGCAAACGGGCCTCTGGAGAGAGCTTTCCATCCGGCTCACTGTTCACAGACCATAACCTCACGCCCTCACCATCACCTCTTGGCGCCTATAAAGCCTGGCTTATTTTATAAGCCTTGAAAATGTACATCAGATGAACATCAGATGCTGCTAGTTTGGGACCTAACTCAAAAAAGAAACTATTTTGTTGGTGGTTGGTTTTTTAGCTTTGATTTGTGCAATTTCCAAGAGGCCCTTTTGCTTCATTCTGCAGCTCGGGCTCTGGCCACGAGGGGGAGCTGCTGCCTCGGTGTACGACGCACTGACCGGCAGGCCCTCACTCTCGTCCCTGTGACTATTGAGTCTGGTTTTATACCGATTCCCCCAGAAGCATAAACCGATCATTAATGCAGTCAGCTCTTTCATGACTTGAAAAATAGACTGTCCTGGCCTCAGAGTCGTACGGATGGACACACCCCTGCTCGCCAGGATGAGTTCTCAGGGACCTGGTTTCTTTCTGTAGCCCAGCTGGGGACCGTCTCCTTGGCAACCAGACCGCTTCCCCACTTGGAGAGGGAGCTAAGCGGAGAGCGTCCCCACGGGTAATCCCAGCAGAAAGCGGGTCAGAAGTATGACCCTGCTTCCCCCAAACAGTACTCATCTCCCAAAGCCTCACCGGGTGCTGGGTGACGTAAGGCAGGAACCTGGGTTCCTCATGGACGTTTGGAGTGGGTTCCCGCGGCTGCTGTGCTCTGAGCCAGCGGAGACCCAGATCTCAAGCGTGTCAAAGCAGGAAGAAATTCATGAAACCACGATCGCCGATGAGTAAGGAAGGACAAGGTCGAATAAAATCTCTTTGGAAAAATGAAAATCTTCTCATTGGCTTCTGTGAGCGATGTGTGGTCTCAAGCACCTTCTAACAATCTTTCCATGGTCCATCCACAAACTTAGAAGAATGAACCAATATGATGGCGGAGAGGGGAAGAGGCTTTAAAATACTTGTAGAAAATAGAAGAGGAAAATTCCTACCTCTCCTGGAAGTTTTAAGATTTATGAATCTTAAATAAATATCAATTTCCGAATCATTCCCTTGTTTCAAATTCATGTCTTATTCATTCATTCAAGAAAAGTAAGTGCTTTTTATCTGCCAGGTTCTAGGTACTAGGAAGTGTGTATGGGACACAGGTACTAGATATAGAATATTTATTGCTTTTTTTTCTTTATGCTTTTTAAAATTTAACTTTTTATTTTGAGATAATTATAGATTCATATTCAATTGTAAGAAAAAAACAAATCGGGGCACCTGGGTAGCTCAGTAGGTTAAGGGTCCAACTCTTAGTTTTGGCTCAGGTCATGATCTCAGGGTCATGAGATCAAGCCCTTCACTGGGGTCTGCACTGAACACCCCCCCCCCCCACTCGCTAGTGAGCTCTTTGTCTCTCTCTGTCTCTCTCTCAAAAAAAAAAAAAGAGAGAGAGATTGAGAGAGAAAGAAAAAGAAACAAGCAAACAAATTTAATTTTGCCATTTTAAAGTACCTTATTTTCTTCTGGTTTAGAATTTAGTATTTGGGTTAATTACTCAGAATTTAAATTTCATTGATTTGTTGTTACTTGATTTGTTTAGTTCCCCACTCCCTCCCATCAGTGGAATTAGGGCTGTGAGCAATTTGGTTTCTCTATAGACAGGTAAAGAATAATTACATGTTTATACACAGAAGGTTTAGAGGAGAAATTACTATCCTACTTAACCTGGGGTCTTGGAATGGACTTTGAAGTGTATCTGGTCCAACTGACATTGCATTGAGAGGACTCAGTGAGCACGTGAGGACATTCCCTTAGCTCTTTGCTCTCACTGAAAATTCCCTTTGTTGGTGACTTTCCATTTTCTGCTGCGCCAGCTGGTCGTGACTGGTTGCAACATCCCTAACAAAACACACTGGATTCTGTTTTAAAGTCCCAGGGTCGTGTTTAAAGAGCCAAAAATAAAATGATATTGTAGCATCTGATGTTTTCAGATGGTCACTTACACTACTCTTCTCCTTTCTAAAAATAACAGAGATGAGTAGATTTTAAATTTCTGTTCTTTGAACAGCCCAATTCAGAGACCAATAGAGTTCTAGCTTAGGTACACCTAACTCCAGGGAATTCAGCGGTCTAGATGCAGCCCATACGCTTCCATCCAGCATGACAGACAGACGGATGGAAACAGTTTGACTCTCTCCTCCTGCTCATTGTCAAGCACAGTCAAGACGCCCACTGAGTAACTGCCTTCTCTTTATCTTCAAGAGGTTCTCATCAGAGAGTCCCCCATTTCGTGGGCCTCTGAAATATATAGAACCAAATGTGTGTGACCCGCCTCACTTGAGTGTGTATACCAGTTAGCCTGAATGAGCGCCTGCGTGTGTTATGCAAGTCGGGTGCGTCTGAAGTGTGAGCTCACACTTGGCTTTGTTTTCTTTTCTCTGTCTATATTCCTCTAGCTGGACTTCTACACCCATCATTAAGTTTTATTTCATGTAATCAAGTACTTTTGTTACTCGACTTCCCCAGAACACCGGGATATTAATCAACTTTTTGTTCTCAGCTGCTCAGCCAAACATTTATTTACCTGTCTTCCAATTATTTACCCAAATTATATCTTCTAAGCAAAATGAAGTAGAGGGAAAATAAGTAGGAGAAAAAAAAAATCCTGCTCTTGAGGACTAAAATCACCTTTCATATAATAACTAGTAAATGTTGGAAACTGTGACTACAGGTAGCAACATCAAGTACACGTTTCAATGAGGCATTTTTACTCTGTCCATGTGGCTAGAACTTCGGTTTAAAGTTGTAACCAAACTCGAGTGAAACAAGAATAAGGTTTAATCTCTGTAAGATCAGGAAGCATGTCTTCTTTTAACACGTATTTCTGCTTTCTTTTCATGCATACTCACCCAGGTAGAACAACCACAGTAACTATTTCTAAAGTGAAATGAACGTATTATGTACCCTCCAACCACGAGAGCCTTAAGAACCAAAATAACAATGCTCACGTGACATATGACTAGTTGCTTGACGACTTCTGGAGACTCAAAGGCAAATTCAAGGTCAGAGTTGGAAAACCTCTTTTGCTCTTGGTAAACCGTAAAATAATGAGGACCTCCTCCCTTTGGGCCATATACATAATCCTAAAACTCACTAGGACATATTTGTACTGAGATAAATAAGATAATCTGGGCTCGAAGTCAGAATGCCCAGCAATTCCTCTCTCTGACAATCCTTCACTTTAAAATGACAAGTTCTAGTTCATTGTAGACTCCAGGTGATTTGTTCTTTATCTCTTTTTTTAAAAAAAAATGCCTATATTCCTTAGCTTTTTCCAGTCAAGGAAGTGAATGGCTATCTTAGAGGTCCCGAGGAAGATTGCAAGCATCATACTATGCTTTGTGGAGTAGGTTCAGAATAGCTTGTCATATATTATCATAAAAACAGGTCGTCGTCAATAGAATAATTGCTGCATGAGTACGTCTTGGAACAAGTGAGACCGCTCAAGCTTTTCTATCGTAGGCAACCATTATGCTCCCCACATAAAACAAGTACCTTCTGGGAATTTTTTTTTTTTTTTTGCAAGACACAACTTTCTCTAGTTCATATTTCTTGGTTTCCAGCAGAAGGTATCTGAAAGATAAAAGAAGCTGGTGGTTCTGGCTGTAGAGATGATACTGTGGGAAGCCACCGACGATTTATATAGTACACGAACAAAAAACGTTGCACACATAATGAAATACTGGCGAGTTGTCCTCATTACCATCATAATATTTGGCCCTGAAATTCAGTAACTCCTTCTGCATATAGATGCCAGGGAGCATTTTAACATTAATTAAAAGCCCCAGTGGTAGTGGATGAAAGGGACACTGTTCATGCCACTTTACATATAAGAAACAGTCACAGAGATTAAGAAAGGGACCTGGACAGATTTTTTAACTTATTCATAATGCCACAATATGTCACTGGTAAAAATGGAAATAAGCGTAGCCGCCCACAACCACCACGGGACTCGGCGGTAGCCTCGTAATGGAGTAGAGGCCGGGTAATTAGGCCTTCTGGTTTCTACAGATGTTCTCACTCACTCTTCTGCCCTGCGTTCCCTCAGCACTAATGAATTCGGGATTAATTTGTAATAGATGATTAAAAAGTAAAAAGCTTTCTTCAACTCCTTTAGGGCAGAAACCGGTTCTTTCATTTTCCCTGAATTTCCCTGGATTTCCCCGGCTCAGCCTCACGACATGTGCTAGTCAAGAAGGCTTTCTTACTTCAAGATTCCTCACGGCCTTTGCTACGCTGCTGGACACCACGGAGCTCTGAGAAGGAATATTGCTTGCACATGTATGTGACCACCAAACTTCTATTTCATGGGTGTGGCAGGCAGAGTAATGGCCTCCCAGAGATGTCCATGTCCTAATCCATGGAAATTACACTGTAAAGGGAATTAAGGTAGCAGATGCAACTAAGGTTGCTAATCAACTAACCTCAAAATACCAAGGTTATCCTGGATGGCGTAGGAAAGATCAATGTAATCGAAAAGGTCTTCTTATTAAAAAGTGGAATTGGACAGCAGGAAAGAGTCATTTTATGAGTGATACAGAAGGAACCCTCATGCCCTGTTGGTGGGAATGTAAATTGGTGTAGCCACTGGAAAGCAGGTTCCTCAAAAAATTAAAAACAGAGGAGCACCTGGGCGGTTCAGTCAGTTAGGCTGACTCTTGACTTCAGTTCAGGTCATGATCTCAGGGTCATGAGATCGAGCCCTGCACTGGGCCCCGTGCTCAGTGGGGAGTGTACTGAGACTCTCTCTCTCCCTCTCCCTCTGCCCCTTCTCTCCCATGTTCAGACTCTCTTTCTCTCAAAAAATAATAATAATAATAATACTAACTGAATCTTTTTGAAAAAATTAAAAACAAATACCATGTAATCCAATAATTCCACTACTGGACATTTATCTAAAGAAAACAAAAACATTAAATTGAAACAATACGGTGCACCTCTGTGTTCACTGCAGTATTATTTACAGTATTTTACAGTATTTACAGTATTTATTTACAGTATTTACAGTAGCCAAGCAGAAGCAATGTTAAGTGTCCATCGAGAGATGAATGAATAAAGAAGATTGAGATCTATCTATCTATCTATCTATATACACACACAACGGAATGTCACTTCGTCATAAAACAGGATGAGATCCTGCTGTCTATGACAACGTGGCCAGACCTAGAAGATATAACGCTGAGTGAATTAAGTCAGACTGAGAAAGACAAATACCATATGATTTCACTTCCGCGTGGAATTTGAAAAACAAATGAATAAACAAGAAGCAGAACCAGACCTATAAATACAGAGAACAAAGTGATGGTTGCCAGGGGCTGGAGGGCAGGTGGAGGGCGGTCAAATGAGTGAAGGGGAGTGGAGGATACAGGCTTCCAGATACAGAATGAGTGAGTCATGGGAATAAAAGGCACAGCGTAGGGAATATAGACGACGACATCGTACTAGTGTTGTAGGGTGACAGGTGGGTAGCTACACTGTGGTGAGCACAGTCTAACATACATGTTGAATCACTACATCATTTGCCTGAAATTAACATAACAGCATATGTCAACTCTACCCGAATTCAAAGGAAAAAACTTATTTTAAATATTTTATTTATTTATTTGATGGGAAGAGGGCGGGGAACTCAAGCAGGGGCAGCAGCAGAGGGAGAGGGAGAAGCAGGCTTCCTGCTGAGCAGGGAGCCCGACACAGAGCTCGATCTCGAACCCCAGGATCATGACCTGCACTGAAGGCAGACACTTCACCGACTGAGCCACCCAGGTGCCCCCAAAGAAAAATGTTTTAAGAGTGATGCAGTATAAGAAACACTACAGGCCATTGCCAACCTTGAAGATGAAGGAGGCAAAGGAATGCAGGCAGACTGTAGAAGCTGGAAAGGGGAAGGAAACAGAGCCTTCCCCAGAACCCCTAGGGGAACACAGCCTGGCCAACACCTCTATTTTAGCCCAGATGGGCCCATTTAAGGCTTTTCACCAGAACTGTAAGCAAAGAAAATTTGTGTTGCAATAAGGCACCAAGTTTGCGGAAAATTATCACAGTAGCTGTAGGGAACGAATCCAGCGGGCCACCCGTTAACATCTCACTAACAGCTCTCAGAATTACCGTTCTGTGTTACAGTATGGGGAGGAGATGCTATTCTGCCTGCAACAGGGGCCCACAGCAGACTGGCAAGCAGTAAATATTATAGATTGAATAATTCATCTTTCTGGTGTGAAAATTATCGGTACTTGGTCTTTGGGCCAGCCAGTCTGTTAGCCTCTCTGTCCCACTACCTGCATGTTTTTCATTTTATAATAATAATTCCCATCAACCACTTGGAGTCATGAAATAAAAATGTGTTGACTTTAAATGATGTTGTTATAAGCAGCGTGAAACAGGTTGGAGCATCTCAAAGTGTCATGTGCTTGCAAACCATGGGGAGAATCCCCTTGAAATGCAAATATGATCCCGTAGGTCTGGGGAGAAGGCTGGAAGTATGTATTTCTAACAGGTGCCCATGCTGGGGATCTGTGCACTGCGGCTTAGATAGGAAAGAAAAAGAGGACAGCCCATGTCAGACCCCACTTGAGTCCCTGTTCTGGAGCGTTTCTTTCTTTTTCTTTTTCTTTTAAAGATTTTTATTTATTTATTTGACAGACAGATCACAAGTAGGCAGAGAGGAAGGGAAGCAGGCTTCCTGCCAAGCAGAGAGCCCAATGGGGACTTGATCCCAGGACCCTGAGATCATGACCTGAGCCAAAGGCAGAGGCTTAACCCACTGAGCCCCCTGGAGTGTTTCTGTCCTCACACGTAGAATTGGTGGCAATCCCCCTTTGCCTCTGCTGCTCATGATCTTTAGCAGAAGATATTCAAGCAATTTTAGTTTAATACTTAGAAGACTCCGTTAGAAGCTTCTAGTTAATATAGAACATCTTTAATTTTAAAGTGAATATATTCTCATGAGAGACAACTTGTAAAACAGAGGAAGAAAGAATAATTTTAATCATCCACAGCCCTGGCACCCAAAGATATACCCTATTAACATTTTACTGCTTTTCGTTCAAGACTTCTTTCTCTGCATAGTTTCTGTTTTACATATCTGAAATCATGTTGCATATCTCAACTTTTTATCTAGGTTTATGTACATAAATACATATAGGTGAGACAGACTGAATTATTATTCACAATTCCTCACTCCCGCCTAATGGAATTCCACATCCACACTGTTGCCGCTCTGGTGAAGGGTCCAGTCCTTCGCCCCCTTCTTTTTTTTTTTTTTTATTTCTTTTCAGCGTAACAGAATTCATAGTTTTTGCACCACACCCAGTGCTCCATGCAATGCGTGCCCTCCATAATACCCACCACCTGGCTCCCCCAACCTCCCACCCCCCGCCCCTTCAAAACCCTCAGGTTGTTTTTCAGAGTCCATAATAGAAATATGCATTCGCTCTTGCCAAGCTGGGACACAGAGAGTACTTACCCTCCACGCCTTGACTTTGAACTTGGCCAAGTGACTTAGGTTGATCAAAACAATATTGTGGTCAGTATAGGTTTTATCATTTGGGTATGGCAAGGCCCACAGATAAGGAAATAACCATCGCTGGAAAGAAAGTGTGTTCTGGTCACAGATCTTGAGAGAAGGGGGAATGCCATACCACTGGCCACACAGGGAAGCCCCAGGCTCAGTCAGGAGGCGAAAGGCCTGATGGGAAAATGTGAGCAACAGCTCTGTGGTGGTTTCTGTGGGAAGGAATGAGCAAAGATGGATATGCAGGGTTGGTGAGTTTGAATAATTTCAGTGGGCTCTGTGGCCTTGGGGCAGCCCCTTAGTTGTTTGGTCCCTGGCCGCAGGCCCATTGGGCCAAGGGGATGTCTGCCTTAGAGCTTGATAGAGGAGACGCTAGGGGTTAAGGCCTCTGAATTGGTTTGCATCTGAAAGGTGCTATCTCTAGGAATCAGCTAACCTTGGAAGCGCAGTCCCTACAAGGTCAACAAGACCGAAGCTGTCAAAGCCTCCAAAATACAGAATAAAGATACGATGAAGACATCCTGGCGCAAGCAGAGGCTTGGAATGTGCTGTGGTGGTTGGACGCAATGCAGTTGTCCTTGAGAAGAAGCACTCATACAGCCACCACCGGAGAAGGACCACCAGTGGAGCTGACTCCCTGCTCAAGGCCGGGAGCGGAGGCAGCTGGGCTGCTGCAGCCAGCCGAGCCTGGCCCCAGCAAGTGCACAGTGAGAAACCAGTGTTTACTGCTGAGCGCCCCTGAGAGTTTGCGATGGTTTGTTATGTGGCAATAGGTGAATAAGACAGAAATTATTAGTGGAAATGGGGTGCTGCTGTAACAAATCCCAAAATATGTATCACCGGCTTTGGGACTGGGGAGAAGCCAACCAGGAAATTGTTATCGGAGCTTGGAAAAATGTTGATCCATGTTAAATGGCAATGACCCTTTTTTTTTTTAAACTGTTACCTGCAGCAAACTGAGAGACAGACAATGGCCGTGATAAAGTTGGAATGATAAGCTGGCAAGTCTCAAAGCACAGTGGTGACGTGGTAAGTGGCTCACTGCAAATTTATCATTTTTTTTTTAAGATTTTATTTATTTATCTGAGACAGAGATCACAAGGAGGCAGAGAGGCAGGCAGAGAGAGAGGAGGAAGCAGGTCCCCTGCTGAGCAGAGAGCCCGACACGGGGCTCGATCCCAGGACCCTGGGATCACGACCCGAGCTGAACCCAGAGGCTTTAACCCACTGAGCCACCCAGGCGCCCCTCACTGCAAATTTAAAAACATATGATAAGATATAAGAGATGGGTTCAGCCAAAACATGGTTGGTTTGTAAATAAAACTGAGAATGAATAGCCACAGCCCAGAAAGTCTAGGATTTACGGGGGGGGGGGGGGGGGGAATTACACTGTATTGAGAAAAATGCTGTCCATTGAATTAAAAGTGATTGTGACTCTTTGAGATATACAAATACCTGTCGGTTCCTCCCTGACCTCAAGCTTCCTTTAGACAGGAAGCAGGCCGAGAAGGCTGCCCAGCTACTGAACTGGGCATATTCTCCTCTGCCACGTTCAGACGTGGCCAGGGAGGGAATTTTGGCAAAGAAGGACTTCCTGAAGAATGGAAACAAGAGTCTGGGGAGAAGTGAGATGGGTCTGGGAGCAATTCCCAGGGACCAGTAATGGGGTCTAATCCAAGAACATTCCCTACCCCCAAGGTAGAGGAACCTGGCAGCATTTGCCTACCAGGATTTCACCATCCTATAAACTCATGACTGCTATAGGCTTCTCCCTCTTCCCCTGTTAGAATGGGGTTGTTCATTGTGGTCATCTTGTCCCTGTTCCACTTTTCTGTGTCGCGTGTGGGAGGGGACAGATAACTTGTCTTTTTGGTTCAAAGGTCTCCAGACCGAGAGGAATCGCATCTGGAGTTGACATAAATAGACCAATGCTATCTTTCTAGCCTGGTGGCATCATAGAATGAGATTTGGGGGATGTTGGGTTGGGAACGAATATATATGGGAAGGATGTGAATAACAGTGATGGAGACCAGACTGTGGTAGGTTGAATGATTGGTGCTAGTTCTTTATTCCCTAGTAGTAGAATGATGTACACACATTCTTGCCACACTCTCATGGCAGGCAAAGCATACTTCCTTCCCCACCCCTTGACTTTGAACTTGGCCCTGTGACTTACTGTGGCCAATGGAAAGTTATCAGCCATGAAGCAAGTAGATGCTTAAAGTGTGCTGCGTATATGCTCTGACCCTCTTGCTCTCTTCTGCCCTGGGAGTCTCCCAGGAGATGAACTTGCCCTGGGTAACAGGTCCCCCTTCAGCCTTGGGCTCCAAAATGAATACAGTGTCTCATACATGAGCCTGAAATCAAAGCCAGCTTTTCTGATCCCCAAAGCAGAGCCCCAACCCAGCTTCCCTGCAGACGTGTGCATGAGAACTAAATGTGTGTTGTTGCTCAGCGCCTGGATTTAGTGCCCGTTTGTTATGCACCGTTATTGAGCAATGGCAGACTAAGACATGTGTTTTTCTACACCATTACATATTCTTTAGGAATACTTGGGCGAATATATCAATTCTTTTGAGTAGTTTCACTTACATACCCATTCCTTGATTTTGAGACACTAAGGCTTATTCTCAGGTGTTTGGTGGACGGGGGTGGGACACGGATTGGAGGGCTTCTATTTTTTCCTTCTATTAACCCTATAATAACATATTGATATGTAAAATTTTTCCATACTTTGGTTTATTTTTATAGGGTTCAAACTGGATAATGGTAGCTCCATCCTACGGTTGTTGTGGAAATTAAAAGACACAAAATACACAAAGTGCCAGGCATATTATCTGTGATAAAAGGAACACTCAATAAATGATTGTTTTTACTATTTTTTGTTGTAGAGTCTTAGAAGTTCCAAAAAAAAAAAATTCAAAGCTCTGGACAGGGAATGTAAAGCTGTTCTCCCAAAGAGCTGTAACAGCTTACATCGCGAGTAGAAGCGTATGAGTTTTAGCCCACCTACAAAAAACTGCGACTCGTTAAAGCCTTTTGCAATTTTAACAGGTAAGAAATAGTATCTCACGGATATTCTAATTTTTATAGCTTTTATTACAGAGGAGGTAGAATTTTTTTAGTGAATTTCCTAGCGGATGTATGCTCTTCTGTGAATTTTCAGCTAACATATCCATTTCCATCCATCGTTACGAGGCTAATCTTCCTCAGGCCTGATAAGTTTCCCTGGTGCCAAAAGCCTGACTTATTTCTGAGTGGTTCGTAGTCACGAACTTCAGTTTAGCTAGGGCCATGTGTTGATGGGATAGTATTTCAGATGAACTGGGTTCAATAAAATATATCATTGGGATTTATTTGACCTGTTTCTTTTTACTTGTTTAAAAATCTAGCTACCAGAAAATGTGAAATTCCATAGTTCTCTAGGGCAGTGGTGCTTAGACCTTTGCATGCTGCCTGCCTGAAATTGTCTATGGTCACACCTGAAATTGTCTATGGTCACACCTCATCACCCTCATACGGGGTCCTCCGGATGCCGTCTGCCGCAGGGCACATCAGCTATGGCCTGTGTCATACCTTCTAGATAGTGCCGCGCTGAGTCCAGCCCCCTCACTTCCACGTCTCTGCTCAATTTCATCCCTATTTTATCCCACCTCTTCCTCATTCAGTTTGCTCCTCCTGTGGCTAATCCCCCGTGTCTAGGAAGGATGTGTTCCTGAGTGAAATAGCAAACTTGATAAAGATTTTCAACCATACAAGGTATATTAAACAGAGTCTATTTTCTATTATCTATATGTGCATATTCTCCTTATTCTGTTTCTTTCATTTGAAATTTATGATTCTGCAAAGGCCTTTTTCTGTTTTGCCGTTGAAAGGTCACAAATATACGAGGCTACTAAACAATTTTCTATGTTTTCCAAACTCCCCTGCCTCTGCCCACCCTCTCTGACACAACCCGGAATCTTCTCAAGCCACATTAGTGTAGACAACCACAGGTTATACGTGTAGCTACTTACACTCAAAAGTTCCCCCCAACACCATCTCCCGTTAACCAAAATGTCACGCACATTGGCTCTTAATTACTGGGCTTTTTTAGTCTAGAGGGCAGGGTAGGTATGTGTTAACCCCTACAGTAGGAGACTCTTGAAAAGCCATTCCTGAAAGAGTCAAGAAAAATAAATCCTTGCTAAGGTAAGACAGAATTCTGAATGTGTCAAAAGAGATGATCCTATGTCACTTGGAAATTCAACCTTGTTTTTTAGAGACATGGCTCTTTCCTGGTTGCCTAAATGGTCATGTTTGTGGGGCTTTTTCACCGCAGGGAAATATCTGCAGCCCATTTTTAATGCCAGACCAGCTTCCTCCTGGGCTCTACCCCTACCTGGCCTGCTGCTTTTCTCCCTCCGCTGACATCCCCCTGGGCCTTGGGGAATTCAAGCCAATTTGAATATATAATCGTGTGGAGTAATCAGCTCAAGCGTGCTCTCTGGGGGGTTCTCTGGCTTCTACCCAGTTCCCTGTGACTAGTTTTCTAAGTGTCTTTGAGAGATGCTGAGAAGACCATGTTGGCTGTTAACCTTTAACAGCTTAGTCATTTTCTGCTCGCACTGGCTGGAAGCCCAGCTCTGAAGAATGTACAGGAAGTGGGCAAAGGAAGTTTCTTCCCTTCTAAGATTCACTAGGGCTCACTTTCCACTGCCTGAGGGAGAAAATTGAGCAGGCTTTGACTCAGTGTAATTTTTAAAGCATTCATTATTCCGACAACAGAGTTCCATGAAACCAGCATTTATTCCTTTTGTGCAAGTCGTAGAGAGTTCCCCCAAAACATATTATAATACCAGGAAGTAAATAACCATTGCCTTGTTTTCAGAATATGAGAAATTTCTGCAAAGATGCCTAAATATTTTGATTAACTTAAAACTAGATGAGTTGATGTGTAGGAATTTACAACATCCAAGTACTTCTCTGATTGAATCTGTTTCTAAAATGTAAAATCTCAAAAGGTAGGGCATTTGTCTTAAATGGCAATTTAGAAATGGGTGTCTTGGTATTCCAGAATGTGATTTAAGCACCAGGGTGATCAGTACAGAGGGAAGGACCTCCCTCTGGATTTAATAGACCAACAAGCACCTGCTACCAGTCTTGAATATATGACAATGAAGAACTATACCAGTAAACGCCGGGATGGCACTCAGCATTCTTTCCTCCACATAGTCTCATCTGTGTGGTCCCATTTAACCTTCAAGGACATGTCTGGGAGACGGATATTATTAGTCTTAATTGTGGATGCTGTTAGAGTTGAGACTTTGTTCCCGTTCCTTCTAACGGTCTAAGAATAACCCATCTTTCTTGAACTCAGGCATAGCCACTCGGGTCAGAACTTATCCAAGTGGAGCATGCACTATTTCTAGGTGAGGCTCCATGAGGCAGCTGTGATGCAAAGCGTCAAAAGTGCATGCCTTTTTGAATCATGCTCTTCCCCTCCTCCAAACTCCTGGCACAGTGGCACAGAGGGCTTCTGGGACACGCTGGGCCAGAGTGGTGCACACGTCCCATCTCTTCAGTGTGGCTGTAAGTCCCCGGAGGCTTATGATATGTGAAACCTGATCACGGGGCTCTGAGCAACCTGTATCAGCGAATGTTCATCCATAATGGGCTTCCGTCAAATTTCCGAGGCCGCCATGTTGCATCACCGTCCTGAGCCCAGGGCAGGACCATGAACGGAGAGAGATACCCAGTCAAGCCGGAGTTCGAGGAGAAACTGGAATGGAAGAATGGCTGGACCTCCTGTCACGGCTAGAGGTTTCTAGAGAGGAGGCAGAGTCCACACCAAGGCATCAGAGAAATTTTCGGTTTGGGTGACTAATATTTCTTAAGACTCTTGCCAAGGACTCTTGTATCTACAGCCCTTTCCCTGACAGCACCCCCGACGCTTTGCTGTCCGCCTCAAGCGCTACCCATGGCTTCTCCTCTCCTTTCTGGCAGCACAAACCAATGGGCCTTGCCTAAGAGCAGTAGAATTATATAATCTCCAATTTGGCAGGACCCTTTCATGCAAATATCTAAGACCCTACCCTGTTGTTGTTGTTGTTGTTGTTGTTGTTGTTTTTAATTTTGTTGCTGCAAGAATAAAGAATTTGATGTGGGTGTGGGGATAGGGCCACATTGGCACATTTTTCTCTGACTGTTTCCCCTTTTCCAAGGCTGTGGGTAACTCTGAGCTCGTTGCCTCAGGGAAGGGATGCAGCTGGTCAGAAAGTGGAAATAACCAATGGGCACTTTTTGTCTCTTGTCTGGGGGTGGGGGTTTGGCACTTAGAGTTTTGGAGATGACATGAAGACAGAATGTGTGGGAGAAGCAGGGATCAAAGAGACATCACTTCTTCCAGTCCCTTCCTAGAATAGGATATCCTGCAGTTTGAGGGAGGAGGCAATGAGAACTGAGAGAATGATGGGTCCAGGAGCCAAGTGCCCTTCTTTCTAGGCAGTACCCCTGGGGAGGTGGCAGGACCCCAAAGAGGAAATGGCTTCTTACAGAGTCTCAGCACAGTGGTCCGTCACCTCTTAAAGTTTCCCGGCCCTTAAGTGATGCAGCCACACATCCATGGGAGGCCCCATCCAGGGTCATGATGAAGACCAAATGCTGTCTCAGGGTAAGCCAACGTGAGCAGGCGGCTGAGGCCCAGAAGGCTCCTGCTCCCCAATTTCCTGGCCAAGGCACATGTAAATCCCTGTAGGGCCTTTGTCTCAGCCCCCCAGAAAGAGGGTGAAATTAAAAATTACCTGAGCTTGTTACTCTTCACCTGAAAGGAGGAAGATTGAACATAGAATTGAGTTGAGTTAAAAAAATTGTTTCTCTAGATTAACTGAGTCTGTGAACCAAGACCCATCCATCTACTGTACATGTAAAACACCTATAACTACATATTAAATAGTCAAATGTTATCTGTATTATTAATACTATTACATCAGTGAATTTGAAGTCAGCTACAAAATCTGAGAGGTGATCTTTCACACAGATGACAGCAGTCGGCCACCACGTGGTTCCTATGTCCAGATAGAAAAACGTTGATCTAGTTTATTGCTCTTTCAAAATCCACTCATAAAAAAAGAAAAATGTTAAAGATGTATTGTCACTTCAGGGGAAAGAGGGAAGAAGAGAGGATGGAGTGTACGGCTTCATTCCGTGGAGGCTGGTCCTTGTCTCTGTTTCGCTCAGCCCCCTGCCGGTTCTTGGGCAAGTAGAGGAACGCGCATGCGTTTCTGTTACACTTGGCACTCCGCTCGGTATGACCGTTCATTCCAACTGTGTGACTTTTGAGTCCCAGTTATATTAACAAGATTCTGGCTGCCCACTTTATATCAGAGCATCACCTCATCCAAAAAAAGTTTTTTTAAGGAGAGAAAGAAAGACTACATGTGCACGAGTGGAGGTGGGAGTTGTGGGGCAGAGGGAGAGAGAGACACTCTTAAGCTCAGCACAGAGCCCACCACGGGCCTGGATCTCACAACCCCGAGATCATGACCTGAGCCTAAATCAAGAGTCAGACGATTAATGGACTGAGCCACCACGCACCCCACCTCATCTAAAATTTGGTCAACACATGTCTCTCAGTCCTTATCACCATCCCCTTTCTTCTCTCCTTACATAGCAGTGCTACCTTTGTTCTAGTCTCAGCTCTCTTCCACACCCCTCTGAGATACCCCGGCACTGTGAAAACTGAACAACCATGTGAGCTGATAGTTCCCAGATCAGCATGAGTGGAGTGAACGGAGAAATACCGATTGCAGAGTTGGATAAGTCTTCAGGACACTGAATTGATATGGATTGGGGATATCGTCAAACTTCACTAAATTCGAAGGCCCAAGGACCCAGAAGTATAAGCGGAAAGGGAGCAGGAAGACCTGTCCCTTCTCTCTTGGTATTCTCCTGTGAGACTGGAGAATCGGTCCTTAGGGAGAAGTTCTACCCAAGGCATCCGGATGATAGCTGCCTATTTAGTGAGAAATGTTGGACAATGATCCAGACAAAGAATAGGACTTCCCAGGGCACCTGGGTGGCTCAGTGGGTTAAAGCCTCTGCCTTCAGCTCAGGTCATGATCCCAGAGTCCTGGGATTGAGCCCTGCTTCGGGCTCTCTGCTGAGCAGGGAGTCTGCTTCCCTTCCTCTCTCTCTGCCTGCCTCTCTGCCTACTTGTGATCTCTGTCTGTCAAATAAATAAATAAAATCTTAAAAAAAAAAAAAAAGAATAGGACTTCCCATTTTCATAGAAGAATTGAGGACTTCATACCTTCTTTCTTTGTGGACCACCCTTTTACTGTAAATCTAAGTGGAGCTGCCCCTGGCTTAATGGTGACTGGAGTGAAGTTGCTGATGGCTACAACTTCCATTTACTCCAAGGTACACACACACACACACACACACACACACAATGGGAGCAGGACTTCCACTACTACTGTATTTTCCAGGGTTATTAAAATAAACTGACCTGGGGTTTAGAACTGATGTTGAGGAAATATTATCTGTATATTAGATGTAGAAATTGTATAATAATGAAATGCTCTGTTGGCAAAATATATCCTCTCTCTGGGTACCATTCTCTAAATAGAGCTTTCTTGGTTAATACTGAGTACATTAAAGTCAGTAATGATCGCAGCATATAGAATGGAATATCGCTTTTAAATTCCAAATAACTGATGAAATACCAACTTAAATTAACGTTACTTCACGTTATTTATTTTTCTGCTCCACAGAGGTAAGTTGGCACGAAGCTGGACTGCTCTCTAAAACAGAACTAGAAATTTCTTTCTTGCAAGGTTATGGAGAAGGAAATTAAGCCAAAAAATATAATTTAAATCTGAAAGAGGCAGATCTAATATTTTTCAACCATCTCTGCTAGATTAAAATATTTAACCCCCTCAAAGTCATCTGAGGCATAGGTGGGAAGACGAGTGCATCGAGGCAGAAACTGAGACTTAGGAATGTAAGTAGCTAACTGAGTGGCACGCAGCTGCTGAGTGGCAGAGGCAAGGTGCACACAGAGGTACACCTCGTGCAGGCGTCTGATTACTAGCTCCGCGCTCCTTCCCAGAGCGTCCCATTTACCGTCCGAGCCATTTTACGGGGAACAGAACCAATAATGCATTTCTTCTCTCTCCTGACAGATGAGAAACCTACAGCTCAGAGTAATGAGTGTCTTCCCAGAGTCAAACCCGCTTTTTCACAACAGATTTGCCACCAGAACACAGATATGAAAACCATCCCTAAATCTAAGCCAAAAGGGGAAAGGAAAAGATTCACGTTAATACCATTGTCTCTAGACACGTGGACTAGGACAAGCCTACCACCACCTGATCGCCAAAGTGGTGGGATCGACAAATGAACCACAGGAAAGTCGGAGCAGGGAGCTGCTGAGGTGGGAAGGGGCTCCTTGAAGTACATCTGGGTCTTGGATACCCCGAACGTGAAGATGGTGTCACCAGTGATTCATCCCTGTAGAAATTCCAGACCAGCAAGTGGTACGCGACCATCCCTGGTGCCCCGGGACACAGACTTCACAGACGCACCTGCCACCGACTGGACTTCTTGATCATTGCTGCTGGTGTTGCTGACTTTGAAACAGACATCTCCGAGAATGCGCAGACCTGGGAGCGTGCCCTTCTGGCCCACACACTGGCTGTCAAACGACTCATTGTTGGTGGTCACGAAGTGGATTCCACAGAGCCACGCTCCAGCCGAAAGAGAGACAAGGAAATCAGGAAGAAGTCAGCACCTGCGTTAAAGACTTGGCTACAACCCCAACACAGTAGCATTTGTGTCCATTTGTGTCCAGACTCTATGTGGAACGGAGACCACATGCTGGGGCCAAGTGCAAACACGCTCTGATTCAAGGGCTGGCAAGTCACCTGTGGAGATGGCAATGCCAGTGGAGCCACGCTTCCGGAAGTTCTCGATTGTATCCTGCCACCAGCTTGCCCAGCTGACAAGCCCTTGCATCTGCCCCTCCAGGACATTTGCAAATTCATGGTACTGGTACAGTCCCTGCAGAGACTGGCGTTCTCAGACTGCACCTAATGGCCCCTCTGTTCTAGTCAACAGCACAACTAAAGTAAACGCTGTTAAAATGCTCATTGAATGAAGCCCTTCCTGGAGACAAGGGGGGGGCCTTAATGTCAAGAACATGTCTGTCCCAGATTTGTCGTGGCACCGCAGCTGGTGACAGCAAAAACGACCCACCATTGGAAGCAGTGGGCTTTACAGCTCAAGTGATCATCTCGAACCGTCCAGGCTATGCACCTGGCTGGATTGTCTCCTAAGCTCCTGTTGCTCACGGGTTTATTGAGCTGAAAGAGAAGATGAATTGTTCTTGAAATCTGGCGTGGCTGCCATTGTTGATACAGTTCCTGGCAAGCCCGTGCATGTTGAGAGCCTCTCTGACTATCCTCTGCCTCATTTTGCTATTCGTGACATAACAGATGGCTGCTGTGGGTGTCACCGAAGCAGTGGACAAGAGGGCAGCTGGAGCTGGCAGGGTCACCACGTCTGTAAGCTCAGAAGGCTGAATGGACATTTTCCCTGAAACCATCACCACAGCCCTAATCGGTGGTGGAAGAACATCCCAGGACTGGCCGTTTAAGCTTAATAATAAAAGAGTGGTTCATGATAGTGCCTCGTAAAACCATCGGAAGGTAAGGAAAATGTTTTGTGGGCCATTTGGGGGGGGTGTGTGTGTGGTAGTTTCAACTTATTAGTTTTTAAAATCAGTACTTTTAAATGGAAACAACTTCATCAAAAATCTGTCACAGAATTTTGAGACCCATGAGAGCAAATCTTAATGAGAAAACTGTCTCTTCTTTTGGCCAACGCTATAAATCCCTATAGGGCTACTGGGGGAAAAGACTTAAATAAGAGTTGTCCATAACCTGTTCCTGTTGTTCATCCGATGAAACTTCAAAATTTGATAATTCTGGATTAACATTTCTTTGTGGGGTGGAAATTGGTGTGTAGGTTTTTGGTTTGGTTTTTGTTTTTTTTTTTCACATTGTCTGAAAGGATGAATCATCTGTTTTTTAAGGACATGGTGAAAAGTTCTATGGCGGCAACACTTCGTAAGTTTGGACAGAGAAGCAAAGATTATCTTTGTTTATAGATAAGCTTATTATAAGAAGGCCAGACACTGCAGCACTGAAGTCCATGTGTTGCATATCAAATTTTATGTGGCTACGTCCATATCGAGTACATATGTTGGTATAATCTCAAATTTTAGTTTCCCACTTATTGGAACATACAGTTTCACATCTACAAATACTGAAGTCATCCAAAGAACCCAAAGTGGGGAAAAATAAAAGTAAACAAATTTTTTAAAAAGAACCCAAAGTGGGAAAGTTAAATTGTATTGAAGACTATCCTGCTAGGGTTCATTGTATCTAGATTCTAGAGGGAAAAAAGCTACTGGAAGTTGGAAAAAACAAACAAACAAACAAACAAAAAACAGAGAGAATTCAAACTCAGAACTAATTTCCTCTCCAGGACGCTCTCCATCATGCACGTGACTGTCGCGTTGTATGAAGCCAGTGTAGCATACGTCATTGTTTGATGTCCTCTGTGAACCTTGTCAAGCATGTGCTGTTTAAACTAGATGGCATCCCGGGTCATCCTGGCTCCTAAAATCTAGGCAAGATGGCTTGTGGTCTCCGCACACTTCACTGTTGGGAGCTGGGTGCTCTCTCCACGATTGCTGTGTGTCCCGGGGGCTGTGTTCTCACGACCGCCTCTTCATCCCGCTGCCTTTTTGTTCTCTTGGCTTCTGGCAGCTTTTTCCTTTTTCCCACATGGGCTCTTGAGTTACCTTCCTTAGTTTTACACACAAACAACAAGTTTTCACACAAAGGCTTCATGTAGCAGAGTTTACAGAAAGTTCAGAGAAATTAAGAAGTAGATGGGGTTCCTTGCTGACCCGTAAGCCATTAGAATTGAGTCATAGTCACCCTGTTCTATGAGTCTTTTGGTTGATTCCCATGTTGCTCAGACATTCTCCTTCCTTTCTATTCCCTCCTTCCCACCACCACCAGCTGTTTTTTAAACACAAAGGGATTCCGCCCTCCATTTGTTCTCCCCAGACTTCTGAATCTTGCTGTACACCTATTTTTTTCCTACTCCAGCGCTCCAAGGAGCTTTCTTTATTGAAGACCATTTATTCCCAAAAGGAATTCTACTATCAGCTATTAAGAAAACAATATGATTTTTTTTTAAACCACCCACCAACGATACCACATGTTCTGAGGAGTACTCATGGAGAAAATCTCTCAAAAAGTAGCCAATAGAATAGGAAATAAATACACATAACTCAGAATTCTCTAGGGCCTTGCCACCTTACAAGAACAGAGACCACACATGGGGCGTGTCTAAGAGCTTGGTCTCTACAACCTGCTCACCTTTCCCCAGGAACCCCGGGCCTTGTGTCCTGACAGACAGGAAGAAGGTAAATAAAACAGAAATGTGCCCGGTACCACTAAGAAAATGATCTGACTTACCATCCGAGGGGGTAAGGTACCTGGTGGCGAAGAAGGGACAGTTACTAGGATGACCACAGGCAAAAGGCAGCCCCCACCCCGAGGTTTCAGTCAGCTAGCTACGTTCTGGGCTTGAGTCACCAGGGTTCAGTGGTAACAGCTAACCGTCTTCTTGTTTCATCTATTTTAGCCTTACTCTCCTCCCACCCCCAAAAATCTAGGGTTCTCTGGGGTTTCCATTTCTGACCAAATGGAAAGTGTTAACACTCAGAATGCAACCGACGGTGGAAATCCATGTACCTTCATGTGAGTACGTCTCTGCTATGAGCAATGAGAAAAACTAGTCAAGTCAGGGCAAGATCAGTTGTGCCCAAGTTTTAAATAATGCTCCTCCCTGCCGCTCCCCAGCCCCATCTTCTGCAGCTTCCAACCTGAAGAGCTCCGAACTCAGAAAGGCTTTATTCATGAACTTTCTAGCCATGTCATCTAGTGGCGAAGCCTGACCTGCACAGACGCGAGGCTTCTTGGGGTCTTTCTTGAGCCCTCCTGGGAGCTGTCAGGTGTTTCGTGCACAAACACGAAAATACTTGTTTACAGGGTGTTCCTCCAAGCTCACCAAGGGAGGGCCCCCAAATTATGGAATGTAGAACGTCCCTCTCGGAAGTCTGAGACTTTCTGAATTCCGGAACACTTCTGGCCCCAAGGGTTTCAGAGGAAAGTTGTGTGTCTTTACCGGCGTCTGCTAGAGGAAACGGAGCCGTCGTGGCTGCTGGGGGAGGCGTGGATTCCAGGGGTCCTGTCTGCAGACAGCCTCGTCGGAACATGTGGTCCGTCAAAAGGAGAGAAGACTTAGATCCGGGACTGTGTTGTAGACACGTGGAGTCATGTGGAAGTGGTGGCAAGTGAGAGTAACTGGGAAACCCCACTGAGTCCTTTGGCCCAAGCCAGACTGCCTTTCGGGGCCCACAGTCCAGCCGCTCCCTACCACCTACAGTGCTGACGGATGAGGGCGACACAAGAAGGTCACAGACTTTCGAGTGGATGTGCTTTCTTTTTATTTTAAGAAATAGGGTCATCAGAATTATTTTTTCATTGTTCATTTAATTTTCAGAAGAGATACTATTTTATTTTAAAAAAGACCTGGCGATTCACAGACATATACCCCTGGGGATAAAAATATGTTTATAAAAAAAAATAAAAATTAAAAAAAAAGATTTTATTTATTTATTTGACAGAGAGGAAGAGGGAGCACAAGCAGGGGGAGCAGTAGAGGGAGAGGGAGAAGCAGGCTCCCCACCAAGCTGGGAGCCCGACACGGGGCTTGATCCCAAGACCCTGAGATCATGACCTGAGCCAAAGGCAGATGCTTAACCGACTGAGCCCCCCAGGTACCCAAAAAGGGATTATTTTAAAAGGGAAAAGGAGGAACGCCTGCGTGGCTCAGTCAGTTAAGTGGCCAACTCTTGATTTTAGCTCAAGTCATGATCTGAGGGTCCTGGGATCGAGTCCCACGTGGGGCTCCGTGCTCCGTGAGGAGTCTGCTTGAGATTCTCTCTCTCTCTTGCTCTCCCTGTCTCCCCTCCATGTTCTCTTTCTCTCTCTGTCTCTCTGTCTCTGTATCCCTCTCTCTAAAATAAATATATAAAAGGAAAAAGGAGACCAGAGGTGAGTTACTAAAGTGGTTCTCAAACTTAGCAACACATCGGAATCACTTGGAAAGACCTTGAAACTACTGATTCATAAACCCAACCCAGCCCCACTGAGGAAGGAGTCTCTGCAGTGGCCCCAAGGCACCTAGAGTTTGCAGAGTGCCCCCAGGTCATTTTGATGTGGGGACAAGGTTCAGAACTACTATCTTAAAAAAAAAATTTTTTTTCATCTTTAAAGAGGGAGAAAGAAAAAGACCTTCTCCCTATTTCTGTAGAAGGAATGAAAGTGCCTCAGATCCAGAAAAACCCAAACAGGGGGAGGAGCACGCTCGGCAGTTCTTGTTTTAGTCACATGTGCTAACCACACAAAGGAAGTTTCATTCCTGTGAAAACTATCAGTTTCTCTTTTATGCTTAGTGTTCGCCATCCTAGACCCATAAAACACTTCCCAGCCGATGATTTCATCTTCCCCATTCCTGAGGGCGTGGATGCACCCTGAGTTTATAGACCATCAAGGATGAAGGGGACGTCTGCCTTCCGTCAGAGAGAAAACCGGCTTCCCACGTACTCTCTGACGTGCTGGACGGAACGTAGCAGAATCGATGCCTTGACGGGGAGCCAACTTCTTTCTCTTCCGCTGCGGCATCTGCACAATGACGTCTATGTTCCTCATCTGTGTGCTCACAGAGTTTGCTTCTGTCTTCTTTTTGTCCGAGCCACCTCAAGGTGAAGGCAGTGTCGCAAGCTAGTCTCTCTCTTCTCTTCCATTAAATATGGCTCCGCAAATGCTTTCTCTCTGGTTCCTCGTGGTCTATCACCATGAGGGTTTGGTGTCTTCGTGGTAACCGACGGTTCTCTTCCTCCGCTGCCTGGGGGCAGTGACCTGCCAGGCAGGACCCATGGTCCTCGTGTGTTGTCCAATCAGACATACCTTCCGAACCATTATTTTTCTCTCTCCCTTTGGATTTTCTTCTCCCTTCTCCCCCTGCAGGTCTCCTCCTCAGGGAGGCTGCCTTGATTTCCCAGTTTAAACCGGGTTCCATGTTCCTCAGGCCATCATGTGCTTCTCTTTGATAGCTCTCGTCATAATGTAACTCGATGTTTGTTTAATGTCTATCTTCCTCCTGGAAGTCAGGAAACAAGTCTGGCGTGTTGTTATTGTTGTTTTCTGGTTTGGCTTCATTTTTGCTTTTCTTTTTTCACCAAAACATTGTCTAATGCTACCACAGAGTGGGTGATAAGTACCTCTTCTCCGAATTGATCACTTACATGCTCCAAAGACTCAAGCAAGCTGGGGTCATTGGATATGTTCACTCGAAGGTCACTACAGACTTCATGAAAAGGTGTCCGCGAAAGCAGATGTGACTCGCAAAACCAGAAAGCAGTAGACTGAAGAACGGAGGCATGCAGCAGGGGCAGTTATCATGGTGAAAACAAAAGCCAGCTGCAGAGCTTCAATCAATGACTCAACCAGCATGAACATTTATTGCAGAGTAGCACATGCTACATTTGTTTCATTGTGATTCAGAAGGAATACCATTGTGATTTAGAAGGAATGATGTTTTATTTGCTGTAGCCAATGCTTCATTGCAACTTGTTTTGTTGGCATTTATTTAAATGCCAGTAAAACTCTCTCCCACAGATATTACATTTTATAATTAATCATTCATGAAGTCTTCTTTAATCAACTTTTCCTTAAGTATTTCAGATTCTTGTCAGGCCCATTCATTTCCCCTGTGAAGATCTAAGAACTGGTTTTAGGTGATAAATTGACTGTGTTCTCCCCGAGCACATTTTTCTTAAGCGTTTGAAAACATTCATCTACATTACTCTGAGTTGTGCGGCGGGGCCCAAGCCACAGTAAACACAGTCTAATGAGCAGCATCTGTCAACCCCAATGCAAATGATGTTGGGCATGCTCAAGTTCCTTGCATTTTTATGATAAAATGAATTTATCTATGCTATCCGGTGAGTCAGTCAGCCAACACTTGTGTGAGCGCCAACCACCAGTCACGTCTGGGAATAAGACGGTATAGACCACGCTATGATGTGATTTATAACTGTGCCTGCCCTCGTGGAGTGGATAGTTCAAATGAGGAGAGAGACATGAGCGCGGATAGGAGTTGTGCAGAGTCACAGCGGCGGTCATGGAGCCAAGTATAATTCACGGAGAAAAGGCTGGAGTTTAGGATGCCGGGGGATCAGAGCAGCGCTCTGATTGGAGCTGCATCTTAAAAACGGATTAAATAAGGGGATTGGAGTGGGAAGAGTCACGGGGAGAAAGGGCGGCCCAAATACGATGAAGACACAGAGCAAAGACCCAGGGACATGAAACAGCATGGCGCCTCGGACATGCTGGTTGTTCGGCATCTTGCAGGTCGTTAGGGGGATGCAGTGGAAAAGGAAACAGGAGAGACACACAGAGACCAGATCACAGAGGGGCTTGGGGTCTGTGCTAAGCAATTTGGATTCTATTCTCTTGGCAATGCATGGCCTCTGGAGTGTTTCAAGGAAGGGGGGGTGGCTTGGTGAGATAAATATTTTAGAGAGTTCACTCTGGCAGTTTAGAGACTGAATTAGCCAATTGGGGCCCTAGAGACATTTTATTCATTTATTCAAACGTTTCTAACGTGTCTTTTAAGTGCCAGCTACTGTCCTAAGCTTTAAGAATACAGCAACGAACTAAAGAGACAAGATGTCTGCTCCCACAGAGCACTCTAGCGGAGACATACAGACAATAATCAGAGAAGTGAACAGATAAACAAGAGAAACGAAAGCTAGCGTCATGCACTGTGCAGATATGAAAACAGGCTGATGTGAGAGAGAGCAGCCAATGGCTACTTTAAATTGCCTGGCTACGAGGACCTCTCTGAGCACAATCGGAATGACGAGGGAAAAGGTGGCTCTACCCCGTGGGTAGGACCTCCCCAGCAAAGGATACAGAGGGTGCAGAATCCTTAACACAGAAAAGCTTAGCCAGCTCAAGAAATGGAAAGCAGGCCGCTGTGCCCGGAGAATAGCGGCAAGGAGCTGAGGTAGGAGATGGGGTTGACCAGGTCAACCCAACTAGAGTTCAAAGGCCGTGTGACCCAGACATGGGGAAATGTGCTTGAATTTCATTTTGAAGGCTCTAGGAAGTCACATATATAAGTCACTGCCTGGCTTTAGGCAGGTGAGCGATCTGTCCAGGTGGACATCTTTAGGTGATCCCTGGCTGCTTTGTGGTGGGTGGCCAGGCACAAAGCCAAGTGAAGTCAGAAAGCGATAACAGTCGTCCTTGCGGGAGAGACTCAGGGGGGACGAATGTGATGCTGGTGGAGACAAAAAGAAGCAGATGGAATTGGGGCACATTTGTGTGTGGAGGTGAGACGCCCTGGGTGATGAGTTAAATAGGGGGAACGGGAGACAAAGTCGCATCAAAGAAGACCGCTGAATGTGTGGCCTGTGCAGCAAGTGCAGGCGGTGGTGATTACCGGAGGAGGAGCAGATCTGAGAGGAGAAAAGGGGAATTTCTGTCGGGCCGTGTGCAATCTGAGGTAACTCTTGATTCCAAGTGGAGGTGACAAGTTGGCAAAAGGAGTCCATGTCTGGAGTTCCAGGGAGAATTCGGAGCTGTAGATAGAATCACCCCTGAGCTGTGGTTAAAGCCCCCCCAGACTGGGTGGCAGGGAGACGGTGTCCCTGGGGCAGAGAAGGGTGCCCAGGAACCGGCTCGGGCTGCTGTGCAGTTGTGAATACGGTTTTGAAAAGATACTGTGGAATCCTAGAAACCGGGAGAAGAACAAATGGCCTTAGAATACGATTGGGAGTGCAAAGTAAGACACTGTTACAAGACACGGGGTCTCTTTTGCAGCAAGCTGGCTTGTTGGCGGCTCTTGACCATCTCTGAGACCTGAGTGCCATCAGCGTGTCTGTCAAGTACGGGGCGCAGTGCAGTCACTAGATAAATCTTGCTGAGCCTAAAGCTCAGACAAGAAGCCCGGGTTGGAGATTTATACAGGCATGGGAAACTTCAAATTGAAGTCATGGGAGTGGGTGACTGAGATTGCAGGAGGTGGAGTTCCTGCAGAGTGAGATCAAAGCCAAGGGCAGGCGGAACCCGGAAAGTAGCAGCATGTACACAGGGTTGCGCAGTGGAACATGTAGCGACATCTAGCAATGGAAACCAGCAGGAATGCTCAGCCCACAGGAGCGGAGCCAGGAGGGCGTCGTGGGGGGTGGCGGGTGGGGGGAGCAGAGGGCAAGGCTGCGGAGAAACAGAGTCTGCCCCACAGATGCAGGGAATGGGAGAGTAAACGAGGGAGTCTTGGTTGTAGTGGGGGACGAAGAGGTAAGAGATCAAGAAAGTTAAGCGTGGCTGTTCTTTCAGGAGATGGGGAGTTACCCTTTTATGAGTATAGAGTTTCAGTTTTGCAAGATGAAAAGGGTTCTGGAAATGGAGTGTGCAATAATGTGACTGTACTTAACACAACTGAGCTGTATCGTTTCAGATGTTGAAGATGGGGGCACCTGTGGCTCAGTGGGTTGAGCCTCTGCCTTCGGCTCAGGTCATGATCTCAGGGTCCTGGGATCGAGCCCCGCATCGGGCTCTCTGCTCAGCAGGGAGTCTGCTTCCTCCTCTCTCTCTGCCTGCCTCTCTGCCTACTTGTGATCTCTGTCAAATAAATGAATAAATCTTAAAAAAAATAAAATGTTGAAGATGGGAAGTTTTATGTTATTTTGCCACGATTAAAGAAACACTTTTTAACTCAGGTGAACAATAAAGGTAGAACAAGATCGAAGAAAAGGGACCTCCTTGTTCTCAAGCTGGAGCAAAAAAGGAGAAGCAGATGCTGAAGAGGATAAATTTGCAGACACCAGTGCAGAACACGGAAAGAAGAGAGTCCCTTAACCTCCCGTTTCTCACTGAAGTATGAGGTGAGGTCATCGGTGAGGGCGGGCAGGGTTCACTCCAGTGTCTGTTATCCACGAAATTTGAGGGAGACAGCATCATGAGATGAGTTCGCGTGTTTTCCCTCTCCTCTCCTGCTGGACATTTCCCCCCCAAGTGTGTAACGTGCTCTTATAGTTGGTCAATGAGAGTAGTGAATCTCATTTCACACAGAATCCCCAGTCTTGTATTCGAGACTCTTCAGACTTCTGTCAAAGTCAAATGCAATTTTTTTCTCCTCTGGTTACATAGTATCAGTAAGATCATGACTTCACAGACAAGTCATCTTTTTTAAAATATCTTTTTTATTTTAATTCCAAGATAGTTTAAAGACAGGGTTTTATCAGTTTCAGGTGTAAAATATCGTGATTCTGTACCTGCACATGTCACCCGGTGCTCATCGCGGCGGGTGCCTCCTTCATGGCACCACCCGTTTCACCCCTCCCCCCACCGGCCTCCCCTCTGGTCACCATCAGTCTGTTCTCTGCAGCTAAGAGTCTGTTTCATGGTTTGTCTCTATTCATCTCTTTTTTTCCTTTGCTCGTTTTTGTTTCTTAAATTCCACATATGGGTGAAATCATATGCTATTTGGCTTTCTCTGACTTATTTCGCTTGGCATAATATTGCCTAGCTCCACCCACCTTGCAAATGGCGAGATTTCATTCTTTTTTATGGCTGAATAATATTCCTGTGTGAGAGAGACAAAGAGAGGGAGGGACATCTCCTTTATCCATTCATCTCTCTATGGACATTTGGGCTGCTTCCAGACTTTAGCTATTGTAAATAATGCTGCTGTAGTCATAGGGGCGCGTGTATCCCTTTGAATTGGTGTTTTTATATTTTCGGGGTAAATACCCAGTAGTGATATTTCTGGATTGCAGAGTAGCCCTATTTTTAACTTTTTGAGGAACCTCCACACTGTTTTCCACAGTGGGTGCCCCACTGTGCCTTTCCACGCGAGTGCCTTTCTCTCCACATCCTCGCCAACACTGGCTGTTCCTTGTGTTTTTTCATTTTAGCCATTCTGGCAGGGGTGAGGTGATACATTTCCCTGACAGTGAGTGATGTTGAGCATCCTTTCAGGTGCCCAGATGAGTAGTTTTGAGAAATTTTGTTGATAGCTCACTTTGCAATCTCAGCATGGTCTTACAGGAATCTAGAGGAGTAAAAGAAGAATAGTGGCAATTTTATTTTAAATGTGAATTACTTAAGATATCTAAGAGTTGCTTGCATTTATTTTATGATGTCAGAAATGAAGTACTGATGAGGTACAGAAAACATTAAAAATTCCTTTAGTGGAATGTCATGGCCCAGTGATACTCTGCTGGCTTAGTAAAGCCACAAGAATAGAAATGGACAGATATGCCTGCACCTTGCCTGACATTTAATTTATCCCAGTTCACATGTACGGTAATATCTTATTTCCTTGTCAAATTTTATATGTATCTATGTGTACAGGCTTGAATTTTTAAAAGAACACTGTATATCTTACACCTTTTTTATCAAGAAAATGTTTAGAAGTGACTTTTTGTATCATTCACAAATATATCGGTATGTTTTCTAAAAGCTAGGAACTCGATTTTTTTAAACACAGCAATATCATGATTATTAATTAATAATTAATTAATAATTATTTTATTAATTTTTATTAATCAATCAATCAATTGATTGATTAAATTAATAATTCCTTAATATCATGAAGCATCCACTTAGCATTTAAACTTTCCAATATAGTTTGCTGGAGTTCGAATGAGGACCCCAAAAAGCTCCAGATGGAGCAGTTGGTTGGTGTGCCCTCCAAGTCTCTTTCGGTCTATAGAGCCCCCTTCCATCGTTCTTTCCCCCCCACCCAGCCTCTTCCTTTTATACTAAAACTGGACAATGGGCCAGGAGTTACGCTAGATGCTTAATGGAGATTTTTCTGTTTATTCTTCAAGTAGCTATTATAATTACCCGATACAAAACCAGGAGTAAAGGGTTAGAAAAATGAAAGCGCTAGCAACAGCAGAACTGAGGTGAAACCTTCAGGTCTACTCAGCTCCAAAGCCCGTGTTCTTTCCATCAGATCTGGCCTCCCAAATCACTTGTACCAGAGCCCTCAAAGCCCAAGAGAGGACCTCTGTTTAATTTTGAAATGCCATCCAAGCAAACTGGGGCCCAGGCATCCCAGAAATCTGGGTTTCTGTAATGAATGCAGGAAAAAGAATGTCAAACCTTCTAACCACCTCGTTATTTCCAAATTTCAGGATCTTTATAATTCCCACAAAAGCAAAAAAAATTACTGAGATAGTAGCTGAGAGACTTCTCCCCCCGCACCGCCCCGCCACAATCACTCATTCTTGCCTTCACCTTCCAGTAGCAGCTTTTAGCTTTTAATGGCTCAGAAGACATGAAGAGGTTGTTGTGACTGGGAATAGAGGGTCACAGGAAACCGAAATCCAGAATGGCATCTCTCACGTATCTCTGCTTGTCCCCTAGTTTGCAGAGCTGACTACTACTGAACATAAAGGAAATCAGGCAGACTTCGTTTGTCTCAAAAGAAATTAATGCTTTAAAACCTTATAATAAATCAAACTAAGTTTAAAGCACTTGCAGTCTCTCAGACAGACAATATTTTGATCAGGGATTGTGTGCTAGATCAAAAAGTCATCTCAAAAAAAAAAAAGATATATCCAACAATACATCCAAAAAAACCCACCACAGCTAACGTATTTGCAAATGTTTCAAATAATAAAACAATAATCCTAGTACTATAAATGAGCATAAATTTACTTTGTATATTTATTTTTTAAAAGATTTTATTTATTTGAGAGAGAGCACGTGTGAGAGCACAGTGGGGGGAGGGGCAGAAGGAGAAGGAGAAACAGACTCCCCACTGAGCAGGGAGCCAGGTGAGGGCTTGATCCCAGGACCCTGGGATTATGACCTGAGTTGAACACAGATGCTTAACTGACTGACCCACCCGGACAACCCTGTATACTGATGTTTAAAACAGTCCCAATTTACTAGATTGCATGTAGAGATTACCAACAATATAATCCTACCGAGTCTCCATATTTACTAGCATTTACTTACATTCAGTCTCCTAGACTTAGGTCTCTCAATTTCATGTTACTTTTTGATATACATGGTGAATCCTAACTTTATGCCTTAACAAAAGTTGATTTTATTCCTGTATGTTCTCAAAGCACATTTAATGAGTCAATCTTTGGTAGCAGATTCAGTGTTAGATGCTAGACACCAGAGATCTAATGATCGATAAAACAAGGTTACTGCCATCAAGTGGCTCAGCCTGCAGAGAGCCAACATGAGAAGGAACAGACAGTGTAATGTGATGAGTTCTGGGTGTGTACCATGATGCAGGGGTGTGTGCAGTCCAGGAAGGCTTCACAGAGTAGATCATATATGAACCAATGGTGGGAAGACAATGGTGATGTTGTTGATCATGGTGATGGTGTTGATGGTGGGTTGATGATGGTGGTGATGGTGATGATGATGGTGGTGATGGTGATGACGGTGATGGTGATGATGGTGATGGTGATGATGGTGGTGGTGATGATGATGGTGGTGATGATGATGGTGGTGATGGTGGTGATGGTGATGATGATGGTGGTGATGGTGGTGATGGTGATGATGGTGGTGATGGTGGTGATGGTGATGATGATGGTGATGGTGATGATGGTGGTGATGGTGAGGATGGAGTTGATGATGGTGGTGGTCCACGGTCATGGTGATAATGGTATTGATGATGATGGTGGTGCTGGTGATGATGGTGATGGTGATGGTGGTCGTGATGATGGTGATGATGAAGATGATGGTGAGGATGGCAGTGATGATGATGGTGGTGGTCCACAGTCATGGTGATGATAGTGGTGTCATCGCTGAGCACTAGCTAAGGGCCTATGCCTGTGCTATGTTTATATATTACCTCACTAAATCCTCACAACAGTGCATCAAGATCAGCTTTACTCACATTTGTGTAAAAAAAGTAACTGAGATCCAAGAAGTTAAGAATTTTACCTAATGTCATATAAAGAGGAAGGTGAAATGAAAACCACCTACTCAAACTTCTCATTAAACCAAAATTTCTGGTTCCAACAACAGCTTCTCGTAGGAATCCTCTCAGCCTCCCTGCCCAGAAGTTTGTTGGCTGGACCGGGGGAGGGGGGCCTCCCGGGCAGAGGGGCAGGTACTCACCAAATCTTTGAAGTGAGGGACAACAGTCCACACCTACATCAAGGGGAGCCCAATGGAGAGGAGAGAAAAATTATACTCTTTGCTGAAAGCTTGTTGTGGTACAGATAGATACTAAACTAGATTTTACCTCTTTGCCACCTGATTCAAAATGAGAGCCGTAGGAAAACAAAGAGGCCTCCAAACACAAGCAAATAAAAAGGTTAATTCTGTTAAAAGTGTTGGGGATGGGTGGAGTGACCAATGGAGTTCATTTACAGTGAAACTGAAAACTAGATGTATTGTCTTCTGTCTTCTAAACGGCAAGGTACTTTCAAGCAGAAATGAATGACCAGGTTACCTGGTTTCTTAATTACTTATTCATTCATTTGACAAATACCTCTTGGGAGCCTCTATGTGGCTGACACCGCTGGGCCCTGCCGAGAAGAGGGTGAAGACCGTATGAAGCCTCCCTCGACTAGACGTGGTCGGAAGCAGGAGAGTGACCTCTCAGCAGGTCGTGGCAGGATGTGTGCGTGGCGAGCACACGGCGAACATGGATTCCAGTTGCGCAGTGTGTCCTCCCTTCCACAGACGGTCCAACGGCAGGAACAGGGGTGTTGTCTCCAGTGGCACCCCAGTTCTGCAAATGCACAAAATGTAGCACGGTTCGAACTTAGAAGCTACTCGATTAGAAATTAGCTTCAGGAGGAGACCGAGTAAGGGGAATAACAGCGGACAAGAGCCAGTGGTGGATGACTTTTCAGGGTCTAAACTCCTTTGTCTTTCTCGAAGCCTCTGCCACCGTCCCGGGGCGCCTGTCATGTCACAATCAGAGTATATCACCTTTCTGTCCTTTGGGAATCGACCTTCGTGGCAGACATGCCGATAATACTGGGAAAAAAATGTTTGCTGGGGAAAGAAAAAAAGAAAAAGAATTAAACCTTGCAATTATTAGTGTTTAAAGGTTTCCATTTTCCCTCAGTTTTATTCAGCTAAAAGCTACCTGGCAGGGTTTTGGATTTGAAGGGTAATAGCCAGAGGATTCAACAATTGTTAGCAAAGTAATACTTAGGTAAAGTAAATGAATAAATAATCTGACACGGAAATCGCAAGATGGACACGCATGGAGGGCATTAAGCAGCAGAGGACCACAGGGAGGCAGCCTGCCTTCCATGGAGGCAAACCGTGGTCTCTCAGACGAATCACCACACGCGTGGATATGGGGGGGAGGGGCAAGAGGACAGGGCGTGAAGGACTGTGCCCGCTGCCAGTGTGCCGTGACCAGTGGAACCAAACGTTCCCTAGGTCTTCAGCTTCAAGGATGCCTCCTGCCAACCCCCACCTCCTGTCTGAAGCCCTGCAAGTAGCACTGGCATCGTTTATCCTGCAAACCCCCATAGCCAGGGGGGTTTCCACATCAGACTCACAGGGGAGGTGCCTCTGTATAGTGCCTCCCAAGGACATGCTGCTCTTACACAGATTTGACCCTGATAACCGGCTAGGTATGAAAGCAGCCGAAAAGCAAAAGAGTGATGAATTCGAGTAAATCTCACTGCTTTTAAGTTCATGGTTTGATGCCATTTGTAATGAAACCATCTTTGCCTATTCATGCATCGCTCCAGGAATGTTCCCTTCTGGGTCACCATCCATTTTCCAGCACGTATAAACACAGTTTTATCTAAATTGCCTTATAAAAATGTCTTCTCTGCACTTGACTTCCCCCTTTAGCTACTCTGCATTTTTCTTTTCTCCTTTGTGGCAAAACTTCTTGAGCGATCAGACTGTTCACTATGTCCCCCTCCAGCTTCATCACCGCACTCGGCCATCACCACGCTTCTGCCACCGCCACTCCCCAGAACTGCTTTTCCAAGGTCGTAAATGATCGCCAGAGGACAGAGTCATGCTCAGTGCTCATCCCACTTGATGGACCAGCAATGCTTGGTCCCCCACAGCAAACGATCACGTTCGACTTCTTAGAGACACTCTCCTCACTTGGCATTCATGCCCACACACTGGCTGCCTCATTTACTGTTTCATATTCTTCTCCATGCCCAGCGCTTGATTCTTCGGCCCTCTCCTGTTTCTCCCTATTCTCCCCTGGCATCTCATGGCTTTAAATAGATCATCCTTGTGTTGGTGACTGCCGGATTTATACTCCCATGCTGGACCTCCCTGCCTGAGATCTTGGCTAATCCATCCAACCATCTACTCAGTAACTCCACTGGAGGTCTAAAACAATATCTCAAAGTGAATATGCCCAAAATGAAATTCCTGATCTTCGATCTGCCACCCTCAAATTTGGTTTACCCCACGTCTTCTCCATCTCAGTCAGTAGCACCCATCCTCCCACCTGTTAAAGCCAAAATCTCAGCATCTCCGTAAAGTCAGAGTGTTTTTTTCCCATATGTAGAGGGACCCCAATAAAACGTCCTTCGAGGAGGGACCCAGGGCCTCAAGTAAGGGTAGTAAGAGGACTAAATGAGCTAGTATTTGCCAGATGCATAGACCAGTACCTACGCATAGTGTAAGTGCTACATCAGTGTTGCTTTATTAAGTAAATAAAATCCTTACTTCCATTCTTTATCGCACTCTGTCCCTCAAATCAGTCAGGAAATCCCTTTGGCTTTACGTTCAGAAAGTATCTGAAATTTGATGTCTTTACACTCCACCCCTCCCTGCCACTACCACCAGGGAGCCTGCCACCACTACCTCTTGTCTGGATTGTTGCAGTAGCCTCTTCCCTGATCAGGCCTTCCGTGACCTCTCTAACCCCATCTCTTAATATTCTCCTCCAAATTTACTCCACTGCCTTCCAGTCCCGCCAGCTGCTCACTGCTTCTCGAATACTCCAGACTTCTTCTCACCTCAGTGCGTTTGCACTGGCTAGCCCCTCTGCCTGGGATGCTGATGCCTCAGAGAGCCTCATGGCTCAACACTCTTGGATGTTGTGGACCTAGGAAAGCTCCCTCGGACCATTCCTATTTAAACTGCGGCTGTACCCCATACATACTCCCAACACACGCACATGAGCTCCTTGCCCTGCTCTATCTGAATGGCACACGTCACCTTCAGAAGTGTGTATGGGTTCCTGGCTTCACCCAGGGTTCCCACAGAAAATCATGAGAAAGTCCCGAAGGATTAAAGATCCACTGGATGGAAGGATCGATCTGGATGGCTATTTCCCTGCGTGGAGAAGAATTGTCCAGGAGACCCTCCTGACCAGCAGCATATGCTCTGAACAGCCACCCCCTCCCCCGTGCCCACCATGAGCAAGGGCTGACTGCTTGCCAGGAGCTACATTCCCCGTACCTCACCCCTACTCCACCCAGCTTTGCCCATCATTCAAGAGCCTCCTCGCCTTCTCAGCAAATAGCCCAGAGGGAACAGGGCCTCGAATGGGAAGAACCGTAACAGCAGCACCTATAGGACCAGGCAGCCAGAGAAGGAAAAACAAGCAGAAGGCCCCAAACTAGCAGCTCCTTGTAAACAAGAACCACGGGAGAGGAAAGACAGCTTTAACTTTTTGATGACATTTGAAAAAATTTGAAAAATTTTGAAAAAAAAATTTTGAAAAAAATAACAACAATAGCTCTTAAATTCCATCTTAATATGAGGAAAAAAAGGCTCGACCTCAAAGAGGCTCCCCCCACCTTTATTTTTAACTTTACATATTCCAGAGCTGAAGTGAAGGCGCTGTTGTTCTCTGCTGGGGCTCGAATTGGAGCCTGTATGATCAAGCGAAAGATGTCTTTACGCAAAAAAGGAAAAACACAAAGAGATGGAAATCATTATGAGAAATTTTTAAAAAGCGTTGGAGGACAGATGCAGAGACCTAACATGTGAATAATAGGACTTCCAAAGGAGGGAAAGGGAACAGATGCAGGGATGCATTAATTAAGGAAATAATAGAAGACATTTTTCTGGGTTGGAGAAAGACTCGAGTCTGCAAATTTGAAGCGCTCATGGAGTTTCAGGCAGAATTGTTGGGGGGGGGGAATTAAAAACAAGCAAACAAAACATGCTTGGGCATGTGGTGGGAGAACTCCTGAATTCAAGCATTAAAAAATGTATAGGATGTCAGACATGACAACTGTGCTATGCGCAAAGGAAAAGGTCAGCATGAACTGCGAGAAGACAGGAGATTGAGGCTGGGGAATGACACGCGTGGAATGGAGGGAGGAGGATCCCAGCCCCAAATCTTAGCCCTGGCTGAGAGAGCCCCGCCAGGGTGAGGCGAGGCCGGGGGCTACTGTGCTGGCACCCAGGGCTTCTTCACCCTTCGAGATTTATCTAAGGAAATACTTAAGCTGACAAAATGCAGATCAGAACAGAGTCTCCAGCGGGGCACAAGATGGCGAGGAAACCGTGTGAACGTGAGTCTCTGTCTCTTCGGACATGCGTGCGCACGCGCACGTGTGTGTGCGTGTGTGTGTGTGCGGTTTCCACTGAGATACATATATTTAAGTCTGAATGGAGAACGATGGATGCCTGGGAATCTGTGAGGTCGGTGGTAAATGATGGTCATACAAATAGAAGAAATGTCCTGCAGGGAAACCTACAAATGTCTGAGAGCACTAAACTACCTCATCGGTCCTTGGGAAGGGAGGAAGGAGCAAGTGGAGAAGAAAAACCTTTCTTAAGCTTTTATCCAAGATAAGAGCAAAGAAGAAAAAGAGTTATGAAGGTAGGACAGAACAATGAGAAATGAAAACACTCCGATGGAAGGGTATAGCTGAGGCCTTGTATTCATACTAACCACGGAGAACGGGGGGTTCCGTAGACGTGAGCAAACTTGACGTGAGTATATAAATCTTGTACTTGGGGTTCATTTTGGCTGGGTTCTTTTTTTTTTTTTTCTTGTCACTTACTTTTGCCAGTCCTTTTGTTTGTCTGTTTTTGTTTGTTTACTTTATAAATCTTACCTTTGGGGCCCATTCGGGCTGGGTCTTCTCTTTTTTTTATTTTCTTTTTTTTCCCCCTGCTCTCTCTCTCTATTTTTTTTTTCTTTTCTCTTTCCTTTTGGTGGGGACTCCTGATTGCTCAGAAGCATTCCAGGGTGCACCTTGCCTAGATTGTGGTTGGTATATTCAGCTACACATCCCCTCAACCACCTCTCACCAAAATGACTAGGAGGAGGAACACCCAACAGAGGAAAAATTCAGAGACTGGGCCCTCTCCATCAGAGCTGTTGGATATGACATAAACAGTATGTCTGAAAGGGAATTCAGGCTAACAATAATCCAGACAATGGCTAGGTTGGAGAAAGCCTTTAATGACAAAATGGAATTGATTAGGGCAGAAGTGAAAGCCACCAGGGAAGATGTTAACAATGATCTCAATGAGTTCCAATCGAATCTAAATTCTCTAACAGCTAGGGTAACTGAGGCAGAAGAAAGAATTAGTGATTTCGAGGACAAACTGATAGAGGAAAAGGATCAGGAGGAAGCCTGGAACAAACAGCTCAGAAGCCATGAAAACAGAATTAGGGAAATAAATGACACCATGATGTTCCAGCGTCAGAATTATTGGAATCCCTGAGGGGGAGGAGAAAGGAAGAAGACTAGAAGATACAGTTGAACAAATTCTCCATGAAAGTTTTCCCAGTCTGGGGAATGGAACGAGTGTTCGTGTCCTAGAGACAGAAAGGTCTGCCCTCAAGATCATAGAATCTAGAAAGACCTTGAAACACCTGATTGTGAAAATGGTGAATCATAATTTTAGACGGGAGCTCTTGAAAGCAGCTAGGGGGAAGAGATTCCTTACGTACAGAGGAAAGCCCATCAGAATAACGTCAGACCTGTCCACAGAAACCTGGCAAGCCAGAAAGGGCTGGCAAGAAGTATTCAGGGCACTAAATGAGAAGAACATGCAGCCAAGAATACTTTATCCAGCAAGATGGACATTCAAAATGGATGGAGACATAGAAATATTTTTTTTTAAATAAGGCATAAACCCTGATTTTTAGTGGGGTATTTTAGTAACTACTTTTAGTACATAAAATTTCTATTTTTGTTTATGACTGTGTTCGATGCAGTTGGCCTGTTTATGTTTTAATGTAGGTCCTCAGGCGCCGTTAGTCTGAGGAGAAGAACATCTGTAGATGTTAATTATAAAGATTCCAGCCGAGTCTGCTTATTGAAAGCTGGTGATCTCCTCAGGACTCAACGGAAGGTCCCAGCAAGAGGATCATGAGGCCCATTGAGGCAGAAGATGGTGTGGGGGCTCCTGAGGGAATGCTCAGTCACTGTGAACGCAGCATGGCCTCAGTCTGGGCCTTGGGGCTGGCGGGCCGGTGCCTGAGGGGAGGCCTTTGACCTTCATGCTGCAGCCCCACCCCATGCCTCCCAGCAGTGGGGGGAGAGGGGTGGGCATCCTCAAGGGAGCCCTGGGGTGCTCCCTGTCCCCAGCTTTCTTCAGTTGCGACAATAAACACTTTTCGAGCACACCGTATGCATAAGACCCTGTTCTGGGCTTCTTTTTTTTTTTCTAACCCCTTTTAGGGCACTTTTTCCAGACTTTCCTCAGGTCTGGTGAGTGAGCCAGAGTTCTAGGACTTGTGTGTGGCTTCCAGACGCTTCACTGTCCAGGTTTGTGTGGCAACAGTCCCTGCTGACCCATGACTTAGTTTCCAACAGGTGGAGGCCAAAATTAGAGCTAAGTGCCAGATAGTGAGTTTTTAGGGAAGATAAACCTACTCCATTCAGAAGGCTGTTCTCTGTCCTCATCTCAGCTCCTTCCTTGTTTTGTCTTTAAAGTGGCCTTTTGTTTCTGAAATGATGGTCGATGACAAGGTTGTTTTTCTTCTTAACAACTTAGTTGAATAATAAAAGATTGACAACCCTATGGCCCCCAGAGAAATTAATGTATGGATGGATGTAAGATGTATTGCTCTGTGAATCCAAGTCTTTGGGGACCCTCCAGGTCTGCATGGTTTCCTTTCTGTGGCTCTAAGGGCTGTCCATGCCCCAAGGATACAACGTTTCTGCGGTTGCCTTGTACTGCTTGCCCACACACCTTGGCCAGCAATGGAAGGGGTCCAGTCATTCAAGGAGCCAGATTTACTCTGGTGGGACGGGGGCCCCATCACAGTCCTGCCCCGGGAGGCCGGAAGAACACGCTACATTGCTAAGCATCGCCTGCTTCCGGCCCTTTTAAAATCCCTGCTGGAGTCTGTCCCCACATGACCAACTGATGTCAAAAACCTGAATACGTGGTCCCCCACATATTCCACTTAGGAAACTCGTCATAATCCAACATCGTTCTGGAAAGAAACTTGTCAGATACACATAGAGCGATCATCACTAATATGACAAAGTTGCCCTGAATCTGTCTTCAACATTCAAAAGGAAGAAGGATGAAAATTGGCAGTTATAATTTTACCAGGATCAATCCAAAGAGAGACAGGTACCGTCTTCATTTACATTATACTTTTATCTTCCCAAATTTCAAAAATGATTTCTGATATTTTGTCTCCATCATTTAGTGGTTAACATGTTTAGAGTTTACTCTAAACCCAAGTTGAGTTTGGAAGTTTGGCTCATTCGACATGGCGCTTTGCTTCTTTCCACCGTAGGAGACCGCGCGGTGTGGGGAATTTTGGTCTGTCTGACTGCAAGTATCTGAGTTTAAATCACGACTGAAGATTACTTATTAGCTGTGTTGCTTTCAGCAAGTTTGTAATCTCTCAAAGTCAAGTTTCACATCTGTAAAATGGGTATTATGGGACCAACACATAATTGTGGTGTATCTGGTGTGCAATACTCAAGAAATGCCAGTCCTATGCTTTAAAAATCCAGTGAGACTTCCAGTTTTAATTTTAAATGAACTTTTACAAGATACCTCCTTTTCTGCTTGAATTATTTTTTTTTAAATGATGGGGAGGAAGAGTTTAAATTTGCTTTTCAAGTTTGTGAAGAATTACACAAATGAGCCTGGAGTGAAACGGTTTTGTGCCAAATGTTTTGCCTACTCATAACACCAAATACCCACAAATACGAACCACAGGTGGTCTGAGCCTTAAATTCACACCACTGTCTCTTTAAACAGTGTCCTTAGCACTCCGCTTTGGCGCTGAATCACCGCTGACTCAGAGGTTTATAAATACTGCTACTTGAATCACTTGGAATTTTCTTCAGTGGTCCCCTACTTCCCTTTCCAAGTTTCGATTGGACCTGACCTGCAAAGGGAATGATATCTGACAAGTTCACTTCCCACGTTACTGGGACTGCTAAGTCTCTATGACGTCCGGATGCATTTATAAGAGGGAACATTCTAAAAATAAGCTTAACATATTCTCATTCCGTGCACCGTATAACTGATGTAACTTGAAGACAGTAAGCTCCTCTCATCAGTTATCGCTAACAGCTTACTAAATGTCAGAGAGAGATGGAAATGTTCTAAATCAGGACGCCACCCTTAATGCCTTACCTGATCAATTAGAATGCATACATTTTTCTAGGGGGAAAAATGCTTCAGAAAGATAATGTAAGTATATAACATTCAAAAATCTATTCCTCATGTGGTGGAAATAGTTAAAAGGTAACACTCAGGAGAACAGCTAAGGTGCTGTGGTGAGAGCAGCCAAAATGTGGTTGCTGGAACATGAAATCCTTTCAGTAAGGGATTTATTTGAGGACTCGGGGCTGAGGAATTAGAGACAGAATGTTCGAGTCATCTCATCCTCTGTGCTCGCCGTAATGTATGGCAGCAAAGACGATCCGAAAATCTTTTATATTGCTTTTGTATTACAATGTTATTTGCAGTAGCTTTATTTTCCCAGGTTTATTTAAGACTTGTTTGCTTTTTTATGTATTCATTATCTGAGAGATGGTGGGGGTGGGGGGAGAGAAATGCCCAGTAGCATCCTCAAGGGCACAAGGAAGCCAGGGAGATAACATTTGGCCAGAGATAATCCACAAAATAAATTGTGTCTGGCAGTGAGTGGGAGGCGTCTGGAGTAAAGCTGGTCACAGTACTTGATGGCTCTGACCTCTGTCAGCCACCCTCCAGGTGACCAGGGGTGTGAAACACGCTTGCTTGCACACCTACTCCTACTCACGCTGCTGTTCTCCTTTCCGTCAGGCCCACACCCACCGCTCCGGAGAGGTCATGGTTAGAGCGCTGTGGATGACAGGCCTCAAAAAAGGAGAATTCTTTCCATGGCCCAAGTAAGAAAGGCTCACCTGAGTCCTGGGGAAGAGCCCCCTGGGTTGCTTCGAGGTCAGAGGATTCCTGAAACCGTGAATCGTGAGACACACTTAAGATGTTTGTTTGTTTTTCTGGAAGGCCTGCAGTCACCCTGAAAATTGAACACGTTGTAGAACAGACAGACGTATGTTCGGTGGTGGCAGGAGTGATGGAGAACTCTGCGTCATGGCCTTCTGGAAAAACCTTCCAGCTCGATGCTGTACTGTTCAGTGTGGCTCTATCCCTCACTGTGCTGTTGAATATGTCGGGGTGTCCACACGTGCTCCAGACCAGCAAAAAAGTTCAAAATCAGATATTGTCCTCGCAGAAAATCTTCGTTGGCATTTTTACGGTAGCCAGAGAGGCCACCCTGTGGTTGCAAAAAGCAGAGTGATCCAAAAATCCAGCATTTGTAAGGAAGCAATTGGTTTGCGAGGAGACAAAGTGTTCCCTAATAGTTCATCAGATTTCTTTAAAAGTCATAATTATGTGCCAGTGGAATGTGTTTGATTGGAAGGTGATAATCTATAGGACCCTGCAGATTCCAGGTCTATGGACCTCTTCCATCTGGACTAATCAGAGGACGGATCTTAGGATTTGGCGTCTGAATGAGTTTGTATTCCTAAGTGACAGCTCTAAGGGCCACAGATTTTTTGATGATCAGCCAGCGTGTATTCTCTCGACTTGATTATTGTCTTCTGCTCAAGTGAAGTCATTATTGCCGCTGAAAGCATTTACTTACCAGTAAAATATTTACTCTTCAAAACAAAGGAGCGCCCCCAAGTTTGGGCGATCGAAGCTGACTTGAATCAGTTGAAAACTGCATGAGCTAAGACCACCTTGCTGAGGGATACCAGAAAAAAAAGAATTCTCAAAGGAATCATTCTGGCTCTCAAGAAGGAGATGAGCTGTGAATGAATTTTTTTTTTTTTTTGCAAAAAATATTCTCTGTAATTTTTGCAATTCTAGGGAAGGTGACACTGGAACGAGTTTCAAACCCTCCTCCCAGAAACGGACAAAATTTAATACCAGAACCAAGTCCTCCGTGCTGAAAGCAAGATGTCGCCCAGAGAGGATTATCTGATCTATAAAGTCAAGGAGAGACAGTATCAAAAGTTCTCCCACCCTGGAGGCGGTCCTCACCGCAAGAAGCGCCGCAGGTCTTGGCAGATCTCTCCAGCAATCCCGAAGAAGGAGGGTGAGAGCGAGAGGCAAAGGTGAGCAACCTATGGGACAGAGGTGGCAGGACCCGGGCAAAAAAGCAAACGGTGGGGGGATAACGGAAAACCTCACGGCGACTCAGCTCGCTGCCTCCTCTTTTTCTCGACAGCAGCCCCCATCCCTTCTGCCATGGAGAAGTAACCTTCCTAAGACGGGGAAGAAGGCAGGACCCTCAACCCCCTCCTGAAAGGGCAGAACGACCATGAGAAAGAGGAAGACCAGTCCCGTGAGGACACTTTTTCTATAGGAATTAACCACTGGTGAGATTCTGCCAGATCTGTTTTCTCTCATCCAGAATTTTCTCCACCTGACCGCTTCCTCCTGACAGATCAAAGTGCCCTCCCCAATTAGAGATATTTGGGACACTCTCCGTAGAGGGACATCCATCGCAGTGACAAGTCACTCTCCCAGTTCGGTGGGTAAAAGCCCCAGAGAAGATCTCAGAAAGCTGTGCCCATTGTGTGTACTTGGAGGCTGAACAAAAAAACGAGTGTGAACTATCTGCCGTAATTTCAGCGAAGAGTGGAAACACAACTTCCGTGACAAACGTCAATCCCCTCCCTTTCTCAGCCACGTGTGACCCCGTTCCCCTCCCACCCTAGTGAGGCTGCAGAACAATCCAGCTCATAACCTTATCCAACACCCAGCACTCTGGTTATCTATGCGAAGATTAAAAATAAAAACAAAACAAAACAAAACAAAAAACCAGACTGGAGTCAGACATCTTCTCTGCAACATTCAATGCCAAAAGCAAAGGGAATCCCATCATTTTTTTTATGTTTCCTTTTTTACCTTTATTAAGTTTTTAATTTTAATTCCAGGTACAGTTTATGTATAGTGTTCTATTTCAGGTGTACAATAGAGTGATTCAACAATTCTATACATTACTTTTTTTTTTAATTAACACATAATGCATTATTAGCCCCAGGGGTACAGGTCTGTGAATCGCCAGGTTTACACACTTCACAGCACTCACCATAGCACATACCCTCCCCAGTGTCCATAACCCAGCCACCCTCTCCCTAACCCCACACCCCCAGCAACCCTCAGTTTGTTTCCTGAGATTAAGAGTCTCTTATGGTTTGTCTCCCTCCCCGGTCCCATCTTGTTTCATTTTTCTCTCACTTCCCCCACAAACCCCTACCCTGACTCTCAAATTCTTCATATCAGTGAGATCATATGATAATTGTCTTTCTCTGGTTGCCTTATTTCGCTTACCATGATAACCCTCTAGTTCCATCCACGTCGTAATTCTTTAAAGTAAAATTATCAATTCTAGGGGCGCCTGGGTGCCTCTGTCAGTTAAAGGTCCAACTCTTGGTTTTGGCTCAGATCATGATCTCCTGGTCCATCAAGACCACCTCTCCTCCCTCCATTCGGCTCCCTCTGCCCCTCCCCCTACTCATACTGTCTCTCTCTCTCTGAAATAAATAAATAAATCCTGAACAGAAAGAAATCATAAATTCTAAAAGACTACTATTTTAACAATTATTTATTTATAAATAACAATTTTATAATTATAATTATAATTATTAATTATAATTATAAATATATATATTTATATAAGTATATATGAATATATAAAAACATAAATATATATAAAATATATAAAAACATAATTATAAAACTATAATTATTATAAATAACAATAACAATTATAAATAACAATATTTATAAATATTTATTTATAAATAACAATTATTATTACTATTTTAACAATCTTAACAATTCAGTAATCATCCAGGAAGAACTCCCAGAGGATACCAAGAAAAACCTGTGAAATAGAAAGAAATGTTATCTCTGATAAAGTCTTCACCGTAATAGCTCTCAGTCATTAGATATTACTTCATTTTAGTAACCTGAGCAAGTTTATACCTAAGGATTTAAAAGAAATCAATGGTGAAACTAAATATGGGCTTTAATCCACAAAATTACTGGAAGAAAATTAAAGAGGAAAACCACAAACGTTGATGGATCAAGATAGAGAACAGAAGCAGCGAAAAGGCAGAAATGTGAAATAAAAGAAGTAATAAACCTATCTTATAAAAGTAAATGTGAAGGAAATAATTTCATTATTAAAAGAAGCGATTTTTAATTGGGTCAGAAAACAAAATAAAAAAAAAAATCCAACTCTACGTTGTGTGTGAAGAGATATACTCAGAAGTAACTCAGAAAAGTTAAGATAAACAGTGGAATAAAGATACATTATGTCAATATTCACTGCAAAAAAAAAAAAACGAGTTACAATGCAAACATCAAAGTAGAATTTAAGGAAAGAAACATGAAATAGAACAGAATCACTTTTGTTAAGAAGTCCAAATTCGCAAGGAATGTTATGGGTCATACATTGATGTGTCCAGTAACATGCCATAATAAATATCATTTAAAAGTTTAAAAATAGATTACTGCAGATGTGAAGAAATTAACGTAATTAGTGCATTCCTAAAAGATTAGGTCAATAAAAATAATCAATGAATAATAAAATCACTTAAATGTCTTCATAAATGCCACATTTGTATGGAGTACAGCTCCCTTCCAAGCTGCCATGGAATATACACAGAATCTTACAGAGTGCTGGACAGTGACAGAAGTCTGGACAATTTCAAACCACTGAAATGGTACAGACCCTATCTGACCATAATGCAGAAATAAATTGGAAATAATCATTAAAAGGGGTGCCTAGGTGTCTCTTGGTTAAGTGTCTGGCTTCAGCTCAGGTCATGATCTCAGGGTCCGGGGATTGAGCCCCACACTGGGCTCCCTGCTTATCAGGCAGTCAGCTTCTCCCACTCACTCTGCAACGCACCTGCTTGTGCTCTCTCTCTCTCTCTTTCTCTGTCAAATAAATAAATAAAATCTTAACAACAAAAAAAAGACTCATTGAAAAAAAAGCAAATCTCCAATTAGTTAGAAATTTTAAAAGGAAAAAAATGGAAAGAAGGAGGGGAGAGAGGGAGAGCAGGAGGGCATGCTGTGTAGAGAAGGAACACTTGTTTACATAACTCTTGGGTCAAAGAGGAACTAAAACCTGCAACTGGTGGTATTAATTATAACATAATGTTAATTATAATATGGACATTAATTATAGTGAGACATTATATATAAAAATTTACGAGATCCAATTCTAGGTCTATTCTTAGAAAAAAATACATAATCTTACTTGCTTTCTTTAATTACTTCTCACCATTTTTCCTTCTTTATTCATCTTGAATGTCTGTTTGAAGGACTATGACAACGAGAGAAAAGATAGAAAAAAATGTAGCTAACATGAGATACAGATAAATCACCGGAGGAATTTTTTAGCATGGCGGGACTTGATCATGTCCATCATGGCCGGCTTTGTGGGTCTCCGGTTAGTTAGAAAATGATGTGAGGTTTTATGATCCAAGTGGTCACAGCTCTGGAAACAGACTTCCCCTTGTCCTAATGAAGGATGAATTTTGGAAGCAGGCAGCCATTGTTCCAATCCCTGTTACTACATGAAACGACCCACACAGAGCTCTCCCTACATACCAGCCCTTGTCTGAAGCACTTTTCATGTATTAATTCATTTAATCCTTACCACAAACTAATGATACAATGCAATGCCCCAATGTAAGCTTCTTTCTAAGTGCTAAATTGATTTATTACTTAAGACTTTATTCTCTGCCCTCCCCAATTCCAATTTATAAAAATGTGTGGCCCTTTTCTAATCTTGTAATTAAATAATCACCCAGTGAAGCATGTCATGTAATCAGTAAGCCTCTTGTTTTTCCAGAATGCCCTCTATTTTTCTAATATATCCACCATGTGTTCCTTAGAGGACCATCCCAGATCCTCTCTTGTTGTCTAAAACTATGAGAAAGAACCAAGCTTATTAAAATTGTCTTCTTTAGATTTAAAGTACATAGTGTTTCCCTTTTAGGTGATGTTCAAAATTTTTTCCATGTGTGATGACAGAGATGAATCAAGGTCTTGACATATGTTCAAATAATAGAGCTTTTCCTTTTTAATGATATACTTGCGGGGAGCAAAACCAAATAAATAGAGCCAATGGATGTTAAAAGCAGTGTTCAGTTCTGACACACTGTTGCAGCTAACCAAGGAGCCACTGCGATGTTATTTCACAATGAATCATATTTTAATATTTCACAGAAAATTATTAAAATTAAAAATTAGATGAGTATCGCTTAGCAATCAAAAATCGTCCTACGAAGCCTGTACAAAATCAGCCTGAGAGGTCACTGCAAACTCTCCTAGCTCTCTAAAGATAATTAGTTTCTTTTGAATAATGCTTAAAGGAAAATCGTCTTTTCGCTCTATGAGTGAGTTAATCTTCTGGGATTCTTCCCCCCCTCCCCAAACAGGAAATTTCTCTGAAACTCTATGGTGCAAAACTACAAAAAGAAAGGGGAAAAAGAATCCTAAGCTAATGAACAAATAAGAAATCAAAATTGCCTTGTTCATTCAACTACATTATCCCTTATTATGTCTGAGACCTACCATGCTTTGATTTTTTACCAGCTAGAAATGAGAGGAGAATGCTTTAATAGAAGTTGGAAATGCACATATTTGGGTGCTCACCAAAGCCCGTTATGAGCACATTCTGCAGACAGTGGAGTGGATTCCATAAAATGGACCCTCCTAGGCTAGTGAAGAGACCCTTAGAGACGGAATAAGGGTCTATCTTGCTCCAACATTTTACCCTCGTTCATATCCCAGCATCCATTGAATATCAGTAATAAGGTTTCCTGTTTAGTACATTCATTCAACATACATCCTTCATAATGATTTCTGTTTATTATTCTTGCTACAAGTGAACTATTTGTTGTAGTGCTGGTGGTGGTGGTGATTGTATTATTGTTAATCATTAGGAAAAGAGTCGTTTCCTCTCTCAGAAGGACTGCATCCTTCCTAGGATCTCTTCTGGGTTACTCCCAGGGCTCCCCTTCCCTGGAGCAAGGAGCATCGTTGCTATTGCTGGACAGAGCCAAATGGGCAGCTTCGAAGTCCAATAAAATAGAAAAGGCGCCATATCTTAAGAAGACAGATCGTAACCCTGAATTCAGTGTAGCAAGTGAAACCACACCCCTAGAGTCTAAAAATGTGTCACTTGAACCAGAGGATCTGGCCTCCCTGTCCTCTGAGGGGAACTCTGGAAATGAGATGCCCCGTGCACGAGTGTGGTGGGAGGACCGACCGCGAGACCGAGAGTGCTCGCCAACTTCAGCAGCATCCAGTTGGTCTTATTCTATATCAGGATTGTGGTGTCTTTGTGGGGACCTGTGACAAATATGCTTTTCCAGAAAATTCTGCAAACACAGTCATTGAAACGATGACATGTATGATCTGGCGGAGGAGGATGCAAATACTGTGAAGGAAACATAGAGTTTTCTTAATAAGAACGTCTTGGTTAGAACTTCCACTTCTGGCCATGAGAGATTAAGGGGCTCGAGAATTACCCTCACACCACAGACAACTAGAACACTGGACCAAAAACATAACAACAGCAGCAGCTTCGGTATTGAACCACCGGTAGCACTGCACGGTGGTGTCTTCGAGAAGGGAGACAAACGGGATGAGCCCTGCAGTTACATCAGCTGTTAGCCTGGAGACAACTCCTGGAGAACAGTGCAGGGAGAGGGAGGCCAGGCAGGACCCAGAAACGTCCATGAGTTGAGGAGACAGGTTGGGCTTGGGGACACTGAAAGGGCCAGAATTTACAGGGTAGAGCACTAGAGGAGAGGGAGATGCGCAGAGAAAGAGCACCAGAAATCTGCCTAGGAGTCTGCTTGAATTGTGGACTGAAAACCAATCTTCACGGGCATTGGATATAACTCCACAAGGCCTGAAAGGGTTAACTTCTGGGGAACAAGTAATTACCAGGCAACTTGAAACAGTACTAGCTCACACAGGACTGGGAATCAATCATTCAAGTTCCCAAAAGCCAGAGTAAAGAGATGCTGATGAATGCAGGGGGCATTCAGTCTAGGTCCCAGAGAGCTCCTGCCTCTGGGATGATTTTAAATTTTAAAAACCTACTGCAGATATTTATAGTGAGGAGTTTAGAAACAAGCCTTGATCTAATCTGCATATAGCTTAATTGTAGGCTAGAGTGAAGTCCAACCCTCTTCAAAGAAATGCAATAAAACCCAGCACTCGATAACATAAATTTCACCATGTTCATCGTCCCCAAAAAATTACCATAAGGATAAACATAAGAAGGAGCAGGAAAAATTGTGATTCACAATGAAGAGAAAATAAGTTAATGGAAATATAACAAAAATAACAGAGATGATGGAATTAACAGGCGAGAATACTGAAATGGATGTTACAAATATCTTCAATATGCTTAAGGGTCTATAGGAAAAGATGAATATGTGAGAACTTCTAGATGGAACTTCTAGAGATGAAAAATAAAATACCCATTTTATAGGATTATAGGATTAATATCAAATTAGATATTGCAGAAGGAAAGATTGGTGAACTGGATGATATAGCAAAAATGTATCCAAAATGAAACAAAGAAAAAGAAATGAGGGGAAAAATTGGTCCCTGAGTGACATGGGGAGATGTCTAACAGTCTAACACACATGCGTTTAAAGAAATGATGGCCAAAAGTGTTCCAAATTTGTTCAAAACTATAAATGCATATACCCAAGAATTTCAACAAACAGCAAGGTACACACACACACACACACACACACCCACACAGAAAACACCAAGGCACAACATAATCAAATTGCTGAAAAACAACAAGAAGAAGAAAATCCTGCAGTTACCTAAAGAAAAAAAAAAAGGCACCTTACATAGAATGAAACACAATTAAGAATCAAAAACTATGCAAGCCCCCCCAAAAATTGTATTAGTATCTACTGCAGTTTAACAAATCACCCCAAAACTAGTGTCTGTCAACCAGAAAGACAGATGATGTCTCACAGTTTGGGCGCATAAGGAATTTGGGACTGGCTCATTTAGGCAGCTCTTTGAGGGCATCTCACGAGATTTCTGGACTGCGGCCGGAGAAGCCACTTCCAAGGCATCAGTCTCCTGTCTGACAAGCTGATTGATGCTGATGCGTTTCTCTCTCTCCACTTGGACCACTTGGTGAGAAGGCTTGAGATCCTCGTGTCATGGCGAGCAGCTGTGTCCAGAATGAGTGGGACGAGAGACCCTGCGGCAAGATGTTCTGACCATATAATAGCCAGTCTGAAAAGTGACAGAATATGACTGCAGTTTCAGTCAGATTCTGTTGATCACGTGGTTAGCCCTGATTCAGCAGGGGTCAAAGCTGCACAAACACGAGAGCACCAGGAGGTGAGGAACCTTGGTGGCCATCTTGGAGGCTAGAGAACCAGAGAACATTTTTTGAGTGCTTGAGAGAAAGAGAAAAGCCCCAAAACTTCAACCCAGCACTTTTTATGTGACAAAATTTTTCAAAGATAAAGGCAAAATAAAGAATCTATCAAATAAGAACTATGAGAAGTGCCACCAGTGAACTTGCTCTGTAAGAAATATTAAAGAAAGTGCTGCTGACAAAAGGAAAATTGCGCCAGATGAAAACTTGATTCTACCCAAAGGAATAAAGAGTGCTAGAAATGACAAATATGTAGGTAAGTGTCAAATACATTTTTCCCTCAATTTTACGGTGACATAAAAGATAATTGACCACTTAAAACAAAAATAACAATAATGTAGTGGAGATTATCATGTATTTAGGTGTAAGAGGGTAGGACCGCAATATACAAAGAATGGAAGGAGAAAATGGAAATGCGCTGTTGTCCAATCTTTGTGTTATACATGAAGGGACGTGATATGTCATGAGTTCGCACGGTAATAAATTAAAGATGCATATTGTGGGGGCACCTGGGTGGCTCAGTGGGGTAAGCCTCCACCTTCGGCTCAGATCATGATCTCAGGGTCCTGGGATTGAGCCCTGCATCAGGCTCTCTGCTTGGCGTGGGGAGCCTGCTTCCCCTCTCTCTCTCTGCCTACTTGTGATCTCTCTCTCTCTCTCTCTCTCTCTGTCAGATAAATAAATAAAAATCTTTAAAAAAAAAGATGCTTATTGTGAACATTAGAACAACTGCTAGAAAATATGTATCTGAGTAAATTTCAGAAGAGGTTTACTTGAGATAAGAAGGGATATTTCATTATAATAAAGAAGTCAATTCATCAAGAAGACAACAACAGTGTCAGGCATGTGTAGATTTGATAAAATACAACCCTGAAAGCCGACCAAGCAAAAGTCTACAGATGGTGATGGAGAAGTAAACAAATCTCTCATGTCTCAAGTTAAGAAGACTCTAGACACTGTTGGTGAGGATGGGAAGCAACTTGAACCACCACATGCCGCTAGTGAGAACGTAATAAGGTACAACTGCTTTAGAAAACCAGTGGTTTCTTAAGAATGTCTCTGGGTTCAGGATGCCTGGGTGGCTCAGTCGGTTAAGAGTCTGCCTTTGGCTCAGGTCATGATCCCAGGGTCCTGGGATCCGGTCCCACATCGGGCTTACTACTCATCGGGGAGCCTGCCACTCCCCTTGCTTGTGCTCAATCTCTCTCGGACACATAAATAAAATATTCTTTAAAAAATTTAGAAAAGAATTTCTGGGTTCCTGTGGCCTCGCTGGCCAAGTCCAGGCAGACGTAGTCAGCTAGCAGCTGCCAAGGACGCTGCCCAAAAGTCATTTTTCTTGGGAAATCTTTCCCTGTCCTCTTGCCCCAGGCCAGGGCAGACCCAGCCAGGCTCCCATTCCCGGAGCTGTCCATACTTTTCCCTCGTGTTTATGTCCTTGTTTATTACCTTTCCCGTTGGATTATCAGGTGTCGTTTTCCTCACTACTGTACCCCAACACCTGCCATAGTGCCTAGGCTCAAGCGCCAGCCCAATATCGGGTGACTGAAAGAAATAATTAATTAATTATATGTTAAGATGCCCTTAAAGGAAAACCTTACTTGCCCTCAGCTATGGCACTTACATAAACTTTACAATAGTGTTGCTTTTTCCTTATGCCTGTGTTTTCTTTGTGTTTAAAATAAGAGACGGATTATGTGTGGATCTACCCAGTTGGTGTCAGTGATAAGGAACGGTGGGAAGACACGGGCAGAAAGATCATGAGCTTGAAAGATGAAGAGAAAAGTAATCGTCCCTGTGGCTGCCGGATTCCGGTTGTAAACGATTATCAAGTGAGCCTGCTTGGATCAAGGTAAGTCACTGACTTCACCTGTCAAACCCATCCTTGGGGCTGAAGTAAGAAAGTCATTGAAAATAATATTTTTTTTAAAGATTTTATTTATTTATTTGAGAGAGAGGCAGTGAGAGCATGAGCGAGGAGAAGGTCAGAGGGAGAAGCAGACTCCCCGTGGAGCTGGGAGCCCGATGCGGGACTCGATCCCGGGTCTCCGGGATCATGACCCGAGCGGAAGGCAGTCATCCAACCAACTGAGCCACCCAGGCGTCCCTGAAAATAATATTATTACAACGATTTGCTTCTCCAAAATTCACCTGGTGATTTACCACCTACTTTGGTTTTCATTCTGAATGGCACTAGAGAGGATTAGACCACAACACACTTACAGCTTTGTCACGAGTAGAGGGAGAAAAGGAATCAGATTAATAAATGTTGCTTTATTTTTTCCCCTCCAAAATGCTATGCCATTGTTCTTTCCTCAAAATTCTACAGAGTACTGAGGTGCCTGGCTGGGTGGGAGAGTTTATGCGACTCTTGATTTTGGGGTTGTGAGTTCGAGCCCCACATTGGGCTTGAAGGCTACTTAAAAAAAAAAAAAAAAAAGATTGTTCCAAAATTCTACAGATTATTGAGGTTTAAATTACCATAGAATTCACTGATGAGCAAACTAAGGCCCAGAGAAGCTATTAGGGTCCTGCCTAAGGCCATGTGATGACTTTATGGAAGAGCTGGGATAAGAGTTCAGACGGTCAGACTCCCTGCTCGGTAGGACTGAGTGAGTTTTACTTGATCGTGAGTCTCCTCTCTTTGTAGGGAGTTCTGCACGTCTTCCTTCTCTCTCCCCTTTTTAGAATTGGGTTTTGATCTCTGAAAATCTGCCATAAATCACGACTGCTCGATATGAAAATCTGATGCTTGTTTCTGCTCTGTTGCCGTTTGCCGGATTCTTCCACGTGTGGAAGGTGAAACCCAGGAAGCTCATACCCAACATGCACACAGCAAAAAACAGAGGGTGTCACAGGGGGGAGGGGTCAAAGAAGTTGTTTGAACATATAATTTAAAGTCATAGTTAATCTAAGGCAAAGTCATGTTCCTAAATTCCAAATTTTCCATCACTCTTCAAGAGACGTCAACCTAGCCGGCTGGGCATCAGGTTTTTTTTGGCCTCCAGATGTGGCTTAAGGCTTGGGAACTTGTCCGGGGTGTTTTGCCAGACGACTGGTGAATCGGATCCAGGGAGAGCTCCTGTGTCAGCTTCTGAATTAAAGGTCCTGAAATAGCATAAACTCAGAACCACACAGTTTGAGGCTCCGCTCAAAAGTAAGATGGACGGGGGCGCCTGGGTGGCTCAGAGGGTTAAGCCTCTGCCTTCGGCTCAGGTCATGATCTCAGAGCCTCGCATCGGGCTCTCTGCTCAGCGGGGAGCCTGCTTCCCCCCCTCTCTCTCTCTGCCTGCCTCTCTGCCTGCTTGTGATCTCTCTCTCTCTGTGAAATAAATAAATAAGATCTTAAAAAAAAAAAAAAAAAAAGAATGCATTTGGAAGACAAGCGCTTACTGGGAGGAGCTCGTGGTTCTGAGCACGAACCCTGACCCACAAACCCACTGTGTTCCAGGTCCCACTGCTGCTCAGGAGAACCTCTCTCTTTGGGCAAGTCATTGACCCTCGCTGTACCTCCGTTGCCATGGCTATAAAACGAGGGTATTGAAAGCACTTCCGTCACAGAGCAGTGGTAAGGGTTAAGTTAACTGATACTTAATGCATTTGAAGTACTCCCTGAGGCCTCCAATTACCATGTCAGTGTTTGCCCCGTAAATAAAATGATCTCCCTGACAGCATTTAGGGGACTTCTGTTAAGGAAGTTCTTTCTCTATAGTTCCTGAAAGTGTAGCCTGTGGTCCTGGTTCCTCACATGGGGGTGACAGTTTGAGAAGAGTGCTCCCTGTCCCACCTCAACACACAAATGAACGGAAGCCTGGCATAGAAACCCCAAAGCCTGCCTCACTGCAGGCTGTCAAAGCTAATCTCTTAGGAAAAAAATGAAAGAAAACAGTCTTTCAAAATAAAACAAAAACCAGAAGGAGTGAGGTCTGCACCTAAGAGATGAGTGAGGTCCTTGATCCCAGCACTATCCCTGATGAGAAATCGGGGCATTAATTCCTGTCCCCTGAGTCTCCCAGAGGCACTTTCAGTGAAAGGTAAGTTGCTTCTGCCTTAAGGCAAGTCAGCTTCACAGACAACTGAGCTCATTCAAAGAAGGTCATCTGAGCTGTCCCTCCCTGGGGGACGCTCCTAGTTGACATTCACTGAACAAACACAGAAGAGCAAATATGTATCTTGCAAGCATTTTATATTTACATAATTTACATACAGTATACACTTTGTCAAGCATTTTTCTAAGTGCTTTACAATAGACCTATAAGGTTATTACTGATCTTATCTCCACCTTATTTTTTAAGATTTTTTTATTTACTTGAAATTGTGAGAGAGAAATTGAAAGAGAGAGAGGGAGAGGGAGAAGCAGACTTCCCGCTGAGCTGAGAGCCTGACGTGGGACTCGATCCCAGGACCCTGGGATCATGATGTGAGCCAAATACAAACACACTTAATTTACTGAGCCACCCATGGGCCCCAATTTTATCTCCACTTTAAAGATAAGGATATGAGGCACAGAGAAGTTTAAAATGTTTCCTAAGGTCACACGTGGAACTGGGATTCAAACCTACACTGGCCCCAGAGTCCACGCATGGAGCAGTTGTGCCGTGAACGGATCCAAGACACAATTCAGAGGGACAATGTGAAGCCGTAGAGACTCGGCTGCTCCGATCTCCGCTCATTCGCACTGAGTTAAGGAACTGCACGCTGCAGTATTTCGGGGTCCACAGATTGGGAACAGACGCCACCCTCTTCCCAGGAAGCCCCCTGCCAACGACCACGGGATGAGGATGGGAGGGTCTGTCTGCTTCTGCCCTCAGCAGGACTCCTCTAATCGGCAAGCTTTACTGCTGTAGCAGGAGCTCCTTCTGGGGCTGGCAGGAACTGTCGGGATCGGCACAGTGGCCCAAAGCTGTCCCTTCCCTTCCTACCCCCCCAGGGAACCTCTTGCACTCCTAACTCTGCCAGAGGAAGCAGCCGGCCTTCCCAGGCGAGTACCTGACTGAGATCTCACCGGTTAGGGAAGAGGACGCAACTGTAGTAACAGAAACCTGAACTTGAAGGCGAGGAGTGCAGACCCAACGCACCGAGTTGTCTGGCTGGATGCCCAGTGGCCCCGCTGTCTCACGGGGACACTATCGCTCTGGCTTCTCGGGGCTTCTCCTCTCCCATGACACCACGTTCACCCTCCCTCCGCAGCGGATTTTAACCTTGTGCTCCCATACCTGCTTTCCTTTTGTCATTTCCACACCAGCTGGAGGGTGAGATCTGACTTAATTGCAGAATATTGGCAGTTTGGGCGGATGCAAACGCTCCTCACTGCCCCCGTTTTCCTTGGGAGGGAACCCAACGGCTTGCACCCCACGCGATTCCACAGCGGAGCTGGCTTTCTCCCTGTTGAAAAGGCAGACATTTTGCCTTTTCAAAAGGCCACTGATCTTTTATGTTCCATCAAAATTCGATGCTTGAATTTAATTGACTCCTTGGTCAACAGTACAGAATGGAATTGTAGGAAGGCCGGGAGATGGGAACACATTCCGATTTCCCTACCATGGACTCAGCCTCCCGGAAATAGAGATAGTACCGTATGGTAAAAACTAAAAGGCAGGAGATAACTTCCTTTTTTTTTTTTTTTTTTAATTATACAAACATGTAGTAAAGAAACCTTTAGGGAGAGATGCTGCAGACTATTTCTGTAGTAGATAAGCGACCACCGTGGACATGGTAGTAATACCAATGGCCTTCTGTGATTGCAAGCGACAGATCGCACCTGTGGCTAACGGAAGCCAACGAGGTGTACTGGAATTGTGTGAGGCTCAGAGGAAGCGTGGAAGGCTGGCCAGCAGGAGCTGCAACGATCGGACTCCAGACCAGGAACAGTCTGATCAAGGAGGCTTGCTAGGGCGGGATGGAAGACCATCTCCGTCGGCGTTATGGTTCTTCTGTGCAAGGTTTCCGATTCCAGGCAGAGAAGAGCAGATCAGGCTGGCTTGCGTCACTCCCCGGTTCTTGGGGAGGAGTCCGCAGGACTCCTGATGATAATCCCAGCAGACAGCCTCTACTGGGGAAGAGAGAATTCCTAAAAAGGAAATCAGGTTGCATTAAAAAAAAAAAAAAGAGTGCTGAACAGTGAAACAACGTTAACCATTTGATAGGTTATGTCACTTTCCAACTGGTACTAGTGACAGATTCAGTGAGAGGGAGATGACTGCTCCCTGCCCCTCTCGAGGCCAGTCGGGCTTCAGCTGAACACATACAACACGAATAAGGAGAAGCCTCTTAGTCCTATTGGCTCAGTTCTCTGAGAAAGGTACAGATAAATTAGAGTGTCTTGGTGGAGGGGCGGGGAGATGGACACCAAGATAGTGAGAGAACCATCCTGATAAAGCCTTATGATAAAAATCATATTCCACAAAGAAGAGCTGAAGGAAGACTATATTTCATCAGGAGAAGAAAGGGTCTCTGGAGAGATAGGGAAGCTGCCATCACACGTCCGTCTTGTGTTGGTGGCTTCAGAATCCCTGTCTTCCCTTGGGGCGCCTGGGTGGCTCAATGGGTTAAGCCGCTGCCTTCAGCTCAGGTCATGATCTCAGGGTCCTGGGATCGAGCCCCACATCCGGCTCTCTGCTCAGTGGGGAGCCTGCTTCCCCCTCTCTCTCTGCCTGCCTCTCTGCCTACGTGTGATCTCTGTCAAATAAAAAAATAAAATCTTTAAAAAAAATAATAAAACAATGTCAGTGGAATATGAAACACAAAAATCACAAGGGGGCGCCTGAGTGGCTCAGTTGGTTAAGCCTCTTGCCTTCGGCTTGGGTCATGACCCCAGGGTCCTGGGATGGAGCCCCACATTGGGCTCCCTGCTCAGTGAGGAGTCTGCTTCTCCCTCTCCCCCTGCTCACGCTCACTCTCTCTCTCACTCTCTCAAATAAATAAAATCTTTTTTAAAAGGGGGGAGGGGGACTTTTGAGTTAGTAGATGGGCAAGGAAAGTAGCCTGAGCCAACCCCTGATAATAAAGACCCGAGTAGCAGTCATAGTTGAAATAACAGCAGCTAACATGATTGAGCACTTGCATGTGTCAGGCACCATGAAGAGGGCTTTTTCTTTTTTAAATTGCTTTTTCCATTTAACCTTCATATAACCTTGTCAGGTGTTCTATTATTATTCTATTATCATTATTATAATTATCGTCATCATCATCATCCCCAATTTTGGATTAGCAGATGGCGGTTGGCATGGGGCGGGGGGAGTTAAGTAATTTGCTCAAGGCCGCATGGTCAGCAAGTGTGAAGACAGAATTTGAACCCAGGCAGCCCAGCTCCTGGACCTTCATTTTTAACCCTGTACTATTAAATACTAGAAATATCTGCAGTGATGTAAGAGGAATATGGAAGATTTCTATGTATTGCTATAAGATGAAAAAGAAAAAGGATAAATGTTTTTGTATAAGAAATGGGGGAGGGGCGCCTGGCTGGCTCAGTGGGTTGAGCCCCTGCCTTCAGCTCAGGTCATGATCTCAAGGTCCTGGGATCAAGCCCCCCATCGGGCTCTCTGCTCAGCAGGGAGCCTGCTTGAGCCTCCCTCTCTGCCTGCCTCTCTGCCTACTTGTGATCTCTCTCTCTCTGTCAAATAAATAGATTTTTTTATTTAAAAAAAAATAGATTCCCTACTTCCCCAAGGAGTAGATCCATAACCAGTAATGTTTGGAACCAAGGGATTAATTTTGAATCGATGAGAGGAGGTTGGATCTGCTTTCACTGGGCTCCAAATGCTGAAAGAATTCCTATTTTAAAGAAACAAAACAATACCCAAAGAATTAGACCTACTATGGTTGGGAAATTATAGAAAAAGAGAACTGAGCTTTATAGAACTATAGTAACAATAATAGCTATATTTTTTTAACACATACTCTATGCTAAGCACTGTGTTCTTTAAAAAAAAAAGATTTTATTTATTTATTTATTTGAGAGAGAGAGAGAGAGAGCACAGAGAAGAGGGAGAGGAAGAAGCAGACTCCTTGCTGAGCAGGGGACCTGATGTGTGGGTTCGATCCCAGGATCCTGAGATGGTGACCTGAGCTTAAAGGCAGACGCTTAACCAACTGAACCACCCAGGCGCCCCCTAGGCACTATGTTCTACTCATTAAATATCCCTGCATCTCAAACTTGCACACCCCAGCATCCTTCATGACAGAAGAAAGAGAATGCTTATTACCTCTAGGTGCCCCCTGGGGGTGGGCAGGGCAGAGGAACCCATGGTGAGATTGTCGAAGCCTCTCAGATTCGACGTTTAAAATTTATGGGACTTCTGAGGCTGCTTCCTAAGATATCAGTGTTTAAGTTTTTTACACATTTTTTATTATCATCAACAATTTGAAATGCTGGGAACTACCCTTGTATTTATCTTATGGACTTGTTTGCAGGGGGTTGGGGGGTCCCTTGAAGCATCATTGAATAACTCCATGGGTCTGCATACTCCAGTTTCTGAAGGGCAGTCAGATATTTAGGAAATAGTTTTTTGTGGTTTTTTTTTTTTTAATGTTTCAAACTGTCTGAAGGTGGAATGGACCACCGAGAGCAGCCTGCCCATGGACGGGGTGACTTCCAGCTCACTAAGGGTGAGTCCGAAATTACGCCCATGAACAGGACTCAGTTCCTTCAACCGCTCCTTCCATTCATCCAGCAGAGTCTCCCTCAGCCCCTGTCCTTCAGAATTAGCCCAGCACCGGAGGCTCTGAGCACAGTGAGCCGCGCAGGGGAAGCATAGCAGAAGGCCGACGACCCACAGAAGCGTTCATAAGGCTACCAAATAGACAACCAGACAGATAGGAGAGAATCCCTGCTTTGCTCCTGATTTAAGTATGCTCTAAGTCCTGTTTCTCCTATTCTTACCTATAAACAATAATAGGTTCAGAGAACTTCTGTGAGTGAGCCAGCAAAAATATTAGTTTTTTAAAATTATTCAAAGAATTTAGAGCTGGAAGGAGTCTTAAGATTAAGGTAGTCTGTTGCCCGGTGAACTGGGGAGATCACTTGGAGTGGGGAAGCAGGATTTTGGCTTTTTCCTCCTAATTTGGTCAAGGGTTTCCTGTCGTGGTGCCCACCATCTTGGGCCTGTGTGGTTGGATATGGCTTTCTGTGGAGGGCTGCTGGGGCAGGCCTCTGACCTTCCCGATAAGTGGGCATGACTTCTTTGCTGCTGACAGTCAAGGATCCTAACGAACTGCCTCCTCGAACATAATCTCCCTCATTTTACGGTCAAGAAAGCTGAATTCCTAGCAAGTGAAATGGCTTGACTGAGATCACACAGCCTTCGGGACAGAGTTGGGCCTTTTTATTCCCAATGGAATACTGTTTTTGCAATGATAAGGTGTGCGATAGTGGATGGAGAGAAGCTTTAAAATGGCACGTTCAGGCATAGCCCATGTCCTGGCCCTGTGACCTTGGGCAAGCTGCATATCCTTTCTGATGCTCCGTTTCTTCATCTGTACGTGGGAACGATAACCCACTTCAGGGGATTCCTCTAAGAATTTAAAGAGGGAATGTTTGCAAAGAGCTAGTGGGGTGCCCAGCAAATGGAGGTGGCCTACAAGAATACTTTTGTTCTCCAATTTTCAGGCTTTCTTGTTTGGTTGCTTCCTGAACCTTCTTGCTGATACTGCCCCCGTGGTTTTATTAAGAAGCATGGGCTTGGGGTGCCTGGGTGGCTCAGTCGTTAGGCATCTGCCTTCAGCTCAGGTCATGATCCCGGGGTCCTGGGATCGAGCCCACGTCGGGCTCCCTGCTCAGCGGGAAGCTGCTTCTCCCTCTCCTACTCCCCCTGCTTGTGTTCCCTCTCACTGTGTCTCTCTCTGTCAAATAAATACAATCTTTTTTTTTAAGATTTTATTTATTTATTTGACAGACAGAGACCACAAGTAGGCAGAGAAGCAGGCAGAGAGAGAGGAAGGGAAGCAGGCTCCCTGCTGAGCAGAGAACCCAGTGCGGGGCTCCATTCCAGGACCCTGGGATCATGACCTGAGCTGAAGGCAGAGGCTTTAACCCACTGAGCCACCCAGGTGCCCAAATAAATACAATCTTGAAGAAGAAGAAGAAGAAGAAGAAGAAGAAGAAGAAGAAGAAGAAGAAGGAGAAGAAGGAGAAGAAGGAGAAGAAGGAGAAGAAGGAGAAGAAGGAGAAGAAGGAGAAGAAGGAGAAGAAGGAGAAGAAGGAGGAGAAGAAGGAGAAGAAGGAGAAGAAGGAGAAGGAGAAGGAGAAGAAGGAGAAGGAGAAGAAGAAGAAGAAGAAGGAGAAGGAGAAGGAGAAGGAGAAGAAGGAGGAGAAGAAGGAGGAGAAGAAGGAGGAGAAGAAGGAGAAGAAGGAGAAGAAGGAGAAGGAGAAGAAGAAACAGCAGCAGCAGCAGCAGCATGGGCTTTCCTCTCTTGTTTCGAAATCGCACCGTTGATGGACAGACACACAGAGAGAGGGAGGAAGAGAAGTGGAGCCAATGCAGTGAAATATTAGCAGTTGAGGAATTGGAGGAAAGGGATTTCACACTTGTTTGCAGTTGATTTCCAAGTGTTCTTTTTTCTGGTAAAGATTTATTGATTTATTTGGGAGAGATATAGAGAAGGCAAGCAGAGGAGGAGCAGAAGGAGAGGGAGAGAGAGTCTCGTGCAGACTCCATGCTGAGCGCGGAGCCTGACATGGGGCTCGATCTCATGACCTGAACCGAGACCAGGAGTTGGTCGCTTAACTGACTGGGCCACCGAGGGGGCCCCCACGTGTTTTGTTTTGTTTTTAAAGTTGGAAATCTTTTCCAAATAAATTGTTTTTTTAATGGAAAGATAAACCCCATACCTCCACATTTTATTTTTCTTCCATTCCAAAGCCCTGTTGCACAGTAGCTGAACCAAGGTTTGTAACCACACATGCATCTTAAACTACACATTAATAAGTGTGCCCTTCCAAGCCCTCTGCTCTAGAGGAAGTCAGATTTGTGATTCCTCTTTCACTTGTCCAACACATGAAACAAAGAGGAACAGTACCAGGCCCAGGGCACAGGCTGGAGCTTTGAATACTAAATCTGTGGTTACCCTATGTCAGCCACCGATGCTGAAGAGGTCATGTGCCAAGCTGGAAAAGTCCCAGTGTTCAGGAAAGAATTAATTGAGAGCCTTTTGTATACCAAATAGCATAGATTCCCACCGAGAAGAAACCCAAATCTGTTTTCCTTTCACAGTGCTTTAACGCAGCACTTTAAAAATGATTTGGAAGATACGTCCACCAGCAAGTGAATCCAATACATGCTTTCCTTTGTCTGATGGAAGCACCAGCATCCTGGTCAGCCGTAGATTTGGTAAGCAGAGACGGTCCCTACATGCATTACTCTTAAGTTTATGAAGAGCCCTCCGTGTTTTGACATTTAAATAATCTGTGAACAATTTCTACACGAGAAAAGGAGAACAATATTGATGTTATCCTAACAAGGATTTTTCTCAGGTCAGCAGAATGACCATGTTTGTTGTAACTTGACACATGAGATAGGAATGCTAGGATAAGCCAAAGCAACTTCCCTGGCCATAGACCTCAGCATACAATTCATCCCCTCACCCACATATGTAAGAAGAACTTCCTGAGTTTCTCTTAGGCACCAGTTATCATGGTATTCGCCATAGAACCACAACTTCTAGGTGGACCTCCTAGATGAGGCCCCTGCTCTCACTGAATTGACAACCTAGTGGGGAAGAAAAGCATGATCAAGCGATGGTCACGAGCGTGGCGAGCTCTCTGGCAGGGTACTGTGGGGGAACCCTTGAGAGGGACACCCCACCCAGCCTAGGTGGGGCTTCCCAAGGAAAGTTTACATCTAAGGTGACACCTGAAGGCCAAGGAAGAAGAAACCAGGCCAGTTGAGCAGAATGTCTTCCAGGCAGAAAAAAACAACATGTATAATTATCTAGAGGTTAAAGATTCCAAGAGAGGTTGGGGTGAGGAGGAAAAATGAGACTGGGAGGCTGGTGGAAAAGCCAGATGCCACCCACCCGTGAACACACACTTGCCCCGCTCCCAGAGCTTCTCTGGAAGGGAGGACATCTCTGCAATGTGGCCACACGAGGGCTGCGTCCCCGGCTTCGCTCTGACACACAGTCTTTCCTCTAGAGGTAAGACCGCCTGGATAAAGTTGAGTTTGGTAAGACCTGTTCTATGGGAATCACTCTTCTTTACTGACTTCTCCTTGCCCTCTTCAAGTCCGTTTCATCGAGACTGATGTTAGAGCAGAAATAATTACCATTCATGGAATCCTTCAGATGTGGCTGGTGCTCGCTCAAGTGTAGGCACTTGATTATTGGGCAGGGATTATTTAACCAAGTCTCAAAAATAATCCTAAGGGCTGTAATTATTACCCCTATTTTACAAATAAGGAGACTTGCAATCACATACATGAGCTGGCTGACTTTCCCAAGGTCATGGTACTAATAAGTGGCAGAGCTGATGGCAGAACCCAGTTCTGTCTGAACCCGAAGCTCCCCTTCCTAACCATCCTGGTACCCGACCCCACGGTTCCTAGTTTGTATGCCATTCCCTACAGAGCCTTCTTCTCAAATATCTATCAGCTAATAAATTAAAAGAGGTAAAAAAGGAAAAAAAAAGAGGTCATTATGGGCCTAGCGCCTAGGAGGTATTCAAAACACTAATGGAAAACGAAAGTATTAACTAATTGATAGAATTAAAAACATTAACTGTGATTTTTAAACAGAGAATTCTTTTTTTTTTTTTAAAGATTTCATTCATTCATTTGACAGAGAGAGAGGTCACAAGTAGGCAGAGAGGCAGGCAGAGGGGGTGGGGGAAGCAGGCTCCCCGCTGAGCAGAGAGCCCTATGCGATGCGATGCGGGGCTCAATCCCAGGACCCTGGACCATGACCTGAGCTGAAGGCAGAGGTTTTAACCCACTGAGCCACCCAGGCGCCCCTAAACAGAGAATTCTTAAGGTGGCAAATGACTTCAAGGGCCAGAGCAATGAGACTATTCTTATAGAAAGATGTCTGGCTCGGGTGAATGGAATGGTAACCATGGCACCCCCTTAAATCACACCATGGAAACTACTCCCTACCTTCCTGCTTGTTGCTATGCTACTTCCTCTTGGATGATGCTTCTGAGGTCTTAGCAGGAACCCACGCCACCACCACCACTTTCTTCCCGTGTCTCGTGAATCAGGGTATTATATAGGGGGAAAAATTAGACCCTCTCCCAAACCATAATTATAATAGCAGATAGAGAAGTAGGAATTTCCAACCCCAGTCAGGAGGACAATTGAGAACTCCTTCATACCATGAATGTTCTGCCTATCCTGTAACCATAGAGCAGGTCTGTTTATTGGTGGTTGGTTTTTTTTGTTTGTTTGTTTTGTTTTTCATAAACAACACAACTAGCTGTTTTTAGGAAAAAATACTTCACCTTTTGGAAACTAATTTTCTTGTTCGATGAGCAATAATAATAATAATAATAAGCTCAACAAAAATGATCCCTAAAGATTGCTCCGGGTCAAAAAGAAGCTGAGAAACAAGCTGTGTTTAAGACTTGTCTTAGAGGTCTGAGTGTATGCATGTAGACACAGGCCAAGGTTGGAATCGATCCTCTACTCTCACCCTGCTAGACTGGCTTACTTCTGTTCTCTTTCCATATTCCTAGCATAAAAAATACTCAAGTGCTTGCCACTCTGAGCCACCACTAATTGGATTCATGAATCCTTCCTAACACTGTCTCTTATATGCAGCCATTGGCCGATACACAGACCATATGCCGAGGAGGCCAAGAAGCTTCCCGCTGCTGGAGACAGCCCACTTCTTTTTCAGGATCCTGTAGTTGCTATTGGCTTGTCTTTATCCTGAGCCAAAACCCACTCCCTGTAATTGTACCTCCCAGAGGGAAAAATACCATAGGCCACATGAGAGGTGGGCAGGCCAACGACAAGGCTACGTGGGATTTAACAGGCCAGAGTAACGAGGGTGCTTACATGTCTTCCTTGGGTTTCCTTCTAATCAGATATGTAAAAATAATCTATGCAGGGAACGAAGACAAAAATACTGACCTTAGGAACAAAAGGGAATGGGGTGAAGGTGAACCAGGCCTCCCTATGAACAGGGAGAGTGTTCATGCTTTTTTATAAATAAAGGAAGAGGGGGCCAAAGTCCAAACTCTAAATGACCCAAGGCTTCTTCTAGTAATGAAAGAGAGAATGTGAAAAACCCAAATGAATCACTGTCTTGATTCAGGCGAGGAGGCCGACAGGGCAGTGAAAAACGGGTCCCAGGAAGAAAGGTCGAGCCTGTGAAGACAAGTGTGGAGTCGTTTCAAACACAGCTTCCCTGTGCTCTGATGAAAAGCCTTGCGGGTCCTTCTCTACAGGGAGCACTCCCGTCACTGCCAGCCACCCTGGGAGAGGAAACAGAGGCCGCATCTGAAAAGATAAGTTGTAAGTAAAGTGCTCTACAGAGTGGCCACCTGCCAAAGGTCAAGGGGTGGGTTGAGGGGCATTCTCTTATTGGCTCCTTTGTGTCCTGGGAGGGCATGAAATATTTCTGGATGTGTGTAAGGAGTGACCTTTGGACAAAAGGGAGTGCAGCTCCCACTCTGACTGGTTGCAAACTTGAGCAAAGCTCTTCTGCTCTCTGTGGTTTAGCGTGCTTGTCCCAGACCAAAAGGTGGAAAGATGCAACTCGGGCCTTCTATGGGGTGGGGGGTGGGGGGGGTATTGGCATTTATTATACTCGTATTACTTTCTCTATCGTGGATGCTCTGCTCCCAAAATTCTGAGAAGGGAATATGTAACCTTCCCTCCCCGATTCGTCTCTGCCTAACAAATAGCAATGGTGAAGGACGACATTGTTCAGGGACACCTGGGAGCCCCACATTTGCTGTCATCCCCATCTAGGGTCTTTCATTGTTCAGAGCCAAACCCATTCCCAAGCTACTGAGAGGGTAAGCTGGGTCCATAGATCATGCATCACTCATGAGACCTATCATCATCCCTCCTCCAGGGGATTTGGGGACTTCCTAAACAAGTCCAAAGCCAAGGTCGGTTTTCTCCCTATTTTAGGGTGACCTTACCCACAGTCCATACTGGACCTGACATGATCACCTAATGAGAGTTCCCAAAGGCCTTGAAACCAGAGACGATCAGTGTACCAAGGAATCTAGACGTGACCACAGAGCAACCCACTTAGCTCATGGGTGTCAGAGGACAGGTGCCTACTTGGTAGCTAACCATGCTCAATCTCGGGTCTAATTTGCACTCCTTAAATAAATGTTTCTTAATTTCTAAAATATATTTGGACCTCTTGGTTTAAAAACAAAAAGTAACATCAATTTAAAAGTTTGTAGTGACATATTGATCCTTGACTTTTGTTTTCTGTTTTGTTCTGCTTTGACTTTATCGTGGTGAGAACACTTAACCTAAGATCTAACATCTTAACAAAATTTTAAGTGTGCAGTACAGTATTGTTGACTACAGGTAAAATGTTGTATGTCAGAGTTCTAGGACTTAGTCATTGTGCTTAACTGAAACTTGACCCCCATTTCCCCCTCCCCTCGGCCCCTGCCAACCATCGTTCTACGTTTTGATTCTGATCATTTTGTTATTTTAAGTACCTCATATAAGTGGGATCGTGCAGTATATATATATGTCTTTCTGTAACTGGCTTATTTCACTTAGCATAGTGTTCTCAAGTTTTCTCCATTTTGTTTCATGTTGCAGAATCTCCTTCCTTTTTAAAGCTGTATAGTATTCCACTGCGTCTACATTTTCTTGATCCATTCATTTGCCAGTGGGCATTAAGGTTCTGTCTGCATCTTGGAGATTGTAAATAGTGCTGCAGTGAACAAGGGAATGCCAATATGTCTTCTAGATCCTAATTTCAATTCTTTTAGATAAATATCGAAAAGTGGGATTGCTGGGCCATATGGTAGTTCTATTTTTTGTGTCTTTGGGGGAATTTGCATACTGTTTTCTACAGTGTCCGCACCATTTTGTATTCATACCAATAGTGTGCAGGAGTTCTACTCTGTCCACATTTTCATCAACGTTTGTTGTCTTTTGTGTTTTGTTTTGGTTTTTGGTTTTTGGGTTTTTTTGATAATTACCATCTGGACAGATGTGAGGTGATAGCTCATAGTGATTTTGATTTGTTTCCCTGATGATGAGTAATGCTGAGTACTTTTTCAGATATCTGCTGGCAGCACACTGTATATCTTCTTTGGAGAAATGCTGATTTGTGTCCTTAGCCCATTTTTTAACTGAGTTCTTTCAGACCTAAACTTTTTGTGTGTGATCTCTTTCTTAATATCACTGGTGCCAGCAAGAACCAGAAGTAATACTTGAATGAAACAAAAGAACAATTTTGTGGTCAGTGATCCCATCTTCTCCCTAAACCTCCTTCATGTGAATCACCCAGGAAACATCAAACAGACTGTCCATTTCTGCCAGCCCACACAGGCCCTGGGTGGGCCATGGCTGGGTGGCCTGTAGGACCCTGCTGCCTCCTAGATTGCCGACTCTAAGCAAAATGGACACATGGGTATCATCTGCCTCTAAAACACTGACTGAGCTCTTGGTAATAGTCATGAAGCCTTCTGGCTTTTATACATTTTGTGACTTTTGACCATGGTCACACCTTCCCAATTATTTTAGAATTTGCACTTAGAGCCAGAGGATATGGAATTGCTGCAGGGCAGAAGACCTCAGAAAGAAGCCATCCCTTTCCTTTCTGCATTTTGTTACTCAGTCTGGTTTCAGTGGACCACAGACTCCATAATCCGGTGCCATTACCAGCAAAAGTGTCAGCGAAAACCCATTGATTGCCCTAAGTACATACATGCTAGTAAGTCTGTGTTAATTATACTACCTGAAAACAGTTCCTTTCTTGTGACTTTCATTCATGAGTTACACAAATTATATATTATTTCATTTTTGTGGTTTTCCAAATAGATTCGACCACGTGCTATACCACTACAGTTAATTAATAATGTATTAGGTCTAATTCCATTAAAGGCATTTCTATTCATCATTCTTGGCCAAGTAATCCCAAGGCCAGCCCTAAAGTATTTCAAAGTGTATTCTAAAAAGAGTTAATGTTGTTTTCCATTTCAGCATATGATTTCCCCATAATCCAGGCTTCACCTGTTCTTCCAGACTATTTTTGCATCCATTCTCTTCTCTGATCCATGTGCCATGTTGTGCTTTCCTGTTCCTTTCCCACTATTCTCCTCTCTTTGTTGCTGGTGGCTTCAACTCCGTTCCATTCAACGGCATTTTCATATTCTTCCTCCTGGACATCTGCTGCCGCCCTCTCCTTTTGTGTCCCCAGCTTCCCTTCCATGTCCTCCCTCCGTCACTGTCCTCCGTTCTGCCAGCTTCTTTGTCTTTGGTGCTGCTGACCCGATGCAGCTCGGGCTTCGAGGACCGGCTTTCTGGCCACAGCTGAGGATCCAGCAGCTCTTGAAGCTGTGGGCAACTTGTAATATTCAAGCAAGGAAGAGAAGCTCGGAGAAAACCCTCAGCCACAACCATTTCAGTAACGCCCGTGTTCTAGCCGTGGAGGAGGGACCAGCTCTACTTAGCGTTCAAGGTGGCTTGCGTCCTTCAACAAACGGATCTCGCGGTCAGCCTTCGGGAGTGGGTACTGGCGGCTTCCCCCCTCCCCCACGCTGCTGCATGGTGTGTGTTTCCTCGTTTACCGAGAAAGTCATTTCACATCTTTGCACTTGACTTTGCGCACCTGCCCGGCTGGGAGATTTCCCGGCGCTTATCGAATCCTGGTAGTGGAGGCAATGGTTTATTGCCGCTGCGGGCACCCCCCGCGGAGGGTGCGGGGGGCCGTGGGGTCCCCAGCGGGGTCTCCCGGGGCATCTCCCAAGCTGCCCTTGCCTGTCCGTCCACACGGACTTCTGAGCCCTGAACGGTTCTCTGTCCGACTTTGAAGACGACGCAGGGATTTCTTAGACACTCACTGCTTTCCGGGAGGCGGTCATTGGGCCGGGCGACAGGACACGGGGAAACCGAGGACAGAGTGAGCAAGTGAAGGCAGTGAAGGAGACAGTTTGTAAGAGCAGCTGGGATGGAGATAAGGCGAAATCAGGGTTGACTGGGAAAAGCAAGGAGAGCTTTTTGCTTTGAATGGGGCCAGGAAGAGGGTAGCTCTAGGTAAGGAGCCCAGGGGGTCCGGAAGATGCTAGACAGGGATGGTGACATGTAGTGCCCCACAGGTTGGGTGCCCCGGGTATCTGTCCTTGGACCTTTTACCTCTCCATCTGTATTCTTCCCCACAGATTCAGTGTTTCCTAATCTAGTGGGCTCATGACTCTCCAAATCCACTCTCCCCAGAAGTGTTATCCATGTAGTTAAATGGTACCACCAGTCACTGGTTGCTTGGGCCAAGAATCTGAAGTCATCCTTTTTTTTTTAAATTCCAGTACACAGTGTTACACTTATTTCAGGTGTACAACACGGTGGTTCAGCTCTTCACACGTTACGTTACCCAATCCTCTCCACCTGTTCCCCCTCCCCTCCCCCACCTCCTCCCTGTCACCACCAGTCTGTTCTCCTAGGTTAAGAGTTTGTCTCTTGGTTTGTCTCTTTTTTTTTTTAACCTTGTCCATTTGTTTTGTCTCTTATGTTCCACATCTGAGTGAAATCATATAGTGTCTGTCTTTCCCTGACTGTGGAGTCGTTCTGCTTCTCCTCCTTCCCTCGCCCCCACATCCGATGAACGTGTTGGACATTCAGCCCTAACACATATCACACATCCTCCCAGTCCCTCCCATGTCCGTTGTTGTGGCCCTAACCCCAGCTCCCATCATCTCTGCAGGACGATAGGATAACTCCTCCCTGGTCAGCCTCGCTGCACCTTCCTCCCTTCTAGTCCTTACCCACACAGCATCACGGGGATTTTCTGAGGTGAACATCAGAGCATTTGTCATCCGGCTGAAAGTCCCCCTGTGGCTTCCCACTCCTCACCCTGGCCCTGAATGATCTGACCCCTGCCTCTTTCTCTGACCTTATCTCTCACCACCCAGCTCTGTTCACACTGGCCTCCTTTCAGTCCCTCAGACCTCCCCAGCTGAGGGTAGCCTCCATCTTTGTGGCAGCTGTTGCCGCCATCTGGATAGCTCTTACCCCCAATTTTTGTGGGATTCTAGTCTCCGTTCAGTCTCTTCAGTTGAAATGTCTTTTCTTGACCAAATACTAATAATAATAATAAATTTCCTGACCGTTCTGGCTAAAGAAAATCCTTCCTGCCCTTCTTCACTCTCTTTCCAATGGCTACATGTTGTTTTTTTTCAGAGGACTTACCTGGAATTATCCTACATGTCTAGTTACATTTGAGTTTCCTGTATGTCCGCTCCTCTGGGTGTATCCACTGCAATTCTCCCAGTAGGTAAAGTGATGCCCCCAAGTGCCTGATAAATGACTGTTCATGAAAGGAGTAGCTGTGGAATGAGGCCCTTTCTGCACGTGGGAGAAATTCCATCTGCAGCTCAGCATGAGGACAGAACCCAGGGACGGGGACGCATCCCGTGTGTAGACACTGGTGTTATCTTCTCATCCAAGCAATTGCGGTTTTAGACTTTGGAGAAGCCTTGTGGAGAAGTAATGGGTGAAAACCAGATAGCAGCAACATTTCTGTACATTTGGAGGGCACACCGCCAGTGATCACGTTGGCAGGTCATTCTTCCCACCAGTGTGATGGGAAGTAGTTAGAGCCTAAAGCGCAAGGAGTACTTTCAAATACAATGAGCACAATCAAGTACTTACTCCACAGCACATCTCCACCTGGGCACCCTGTACTGCTGATCTCATTTTGCTCTCACAGTTACACTGTGAGGTGGTCATGTTCCCATTTTGTAGATGAGAAAAATCGAGGCTCAGAGAGCTCATGTAACACTTAATGTCAAAGAGCTGCTGAATGGGGACGCCTGGGTGGCTCAGTTGGTTAAGCAGCTGCCTTCGGCTCAGGTCATGATCCCAGCGTCCTGGGATCGAGTCCCGAATCGGGCTCCTTGCTCAGCAGGGAGCCTGCTTCTCCCTCTGCCTCTGCTGCCACTCTGCCTGCCTGTGCTCGCTCGCTCGTGCTCTCTCTCTCTCTCTCTCTGACAAATAAATAAATAAAATTTAAAAAAAAAGAGAGCTGCTGAATGGCAGGAAAAGAACTCAGACACAAGACTGCATGAGGCTAATGCTGGTGCCTCTCCCTGTCTGGCACACTCTCCACGGGAAGACACAACCCCAGTGATGAGTCACGAGCTGGCTTGTGAGGGGCGGTGGCCGTGGAAGACATTCCAGTCATAGTGCCCTCTGAGGGGAAGTGGATACCTTGGCGGGAGCGGGCGGCTCTCCTTTAGGGCCCTGTCACATAGATGGGAAGAAGCAAAGGAGGAGGCTGGGAGACAGTCACCTAAAGCCTGTGATACAAGCTTCCCACAAGCCTGTGGACATACCTTGAACTAACCAGAGATGTGGCCAAAGTGAGGTTGGAGAGACAGGCAGCAGGAGAGACTCAAAGAGTTGTATGAATTTCACGATTGCCATGATTGCTGTGGTCCTGACTCCTCACCTGAGGTCTGGCCCTGTTAGACCCTCTCCTGTCATCACAGGTCTTTCTTTTGGGGCACTTAGCACAGTTACAATTCTTCACTTTATATGGAATTTCACACAGTTAAGGATATATTGATTTTATACCCATGATAGGATCATGATCATCACATCAAAAAGTGAATAATGTCTGGGAGTCCTCAGTACAGTGGTGCCAGATTTAATCACTGGGTTGAGGGACTAACAGCCAGATCTTTCCATTTCCAGATCTTTCCATGTTTCTCCTTGTGCCATTAACTTGAATGAATGAATGAATGAATGAATGAATCAGTCAGTCAGTCAAGTCTGTGGGGTGATATTCTGAAAGCAGTGGTTTGTAACCTGGGCTCTCATGAGAAATCACCTGGGAATGGCTAGTTTTGGTGATTTTGGTGCCCAGAACCCTGCCTGACCAATGTGATTAGAATCTCCGGTGGCTGGATATAGAGGTCACAGTTTTCAAACCCCAGTGAGCGCAGGGAGCAGCTAACTTTGAGAATCGCTGACCTCACGGTTTTAACAACTACCAAGGATCTCTACCTGATCTTTAGCTTACTTTTTTTCACTGGGGGTTGAAAATTGGTGATTTCCTAAGTCTATAATTCCTTCTCCCTGTATCTTTTTAAAAAAGTTTTTCTCAATCAGTTGGCTGTTCTAAAATACCACTGTACTGAAAAGGCAGATACTTAATTCTTTTGTCATATACCTTCTTGCTTTGGGGAACTCACATGGTGACCTTACTCAGATGTCAGAAAGGATATTGTGGGAGCTGTCAGGATTCTGGGACTCTCAAACCCTCGTTCAGAGAGTCATCTCATTTCTAACCTCTGCAACCCCTGTTGTGTGACTCTTTGCTGCTCATCTTGGCCCCTGGGTTAGTTCCCTGTGGCCACTGTAACAAATTAACCCAAATGGGTGGCTTACAAAATCTGAAATTTATTTTCTTCCGGTTCTCGAGGGCAGAAGTCCAAAATCCACTTCAGTGGGTGGAAATCAAGGTGCCGGGGGGAGGGGAGGGGCTGCTTCCTCCAGGCTCTGGGGGAGATTCCAGACCTGGCGTCTTCAGCTTTGGTGGCTGCTGGCATTCTGTGGCTTGTGGCCACATCATCGCCATCTCTGCTTCCGTGGCCACATTCGCTCTTCCTCTTTCGTGTGTGCCTCAGATCGCCCTCTGCCTCCCTCTTACACGGGTACCCTTGTTTGCATTTGGGGGGAATCCAGGATAATCTCTCGTGCGCGCGTGCGCACTCCCGCTCCTGCTCTCTCGCTCTCGCTCTCTGTCCGTCTATATATAATGGACATCTTTTGAGGAGTCAGTTTTCAACCCACCACAGTCTTCAGGAGATAGGCCATATGCGCCGTCGGTCAAGGTGTGCTTATCCTATTCTTCATTCTTTCTCTCTCTCCTTCTGAGTCGTCTTAATATTACCTCTTTGCTTAGAGCCCACCAGAGACTGATCTCTCCCTCCCCCCAGACAGATGATAGATAGATGATGGGTGATAGATAGGTGCATGCCGGTCCTCAGTTCTCTGTCCTCCCAGCCAGCACCTATCAGAATAAAGCACAGGACGCCTGTCTCCCTACATGTGTCAGCAGCTCAGTTTCCTCAGTTTCTCTCCTTCCATCTGTCTGCTGCTTTGCTTGTCTAAAAATGATCTTTGTTTTCACTGAGGCTTCCTGTCCACAGGCTTCTGTCTCTGTCTCTTATATACGTTATTTTCTGTTTCTCCTCTTTAGGGTAGTTAAGCCATTTTCTTTTCCTCTCTGCCTGGGAAATGTTTGCCCCAGAGTTAATCATCTCAGAATGCGTCTTCCTCTTGGCTTCCAGTGCTCCTCGATGAAGACAGGCAGCACTAGATTTTAACAAAACCAAGAAAGTGATTCCCAGAGAATAGCCCTCTTGATTCTAGACCTGCATGATTGTCCACAGGACAGGTTAACCCTGCCTTTCTGGAAATTGGCTGGGCTCGTCAGATCTCACTAGTTCCACCCTCTTTCCCCCTACTTGAGTTCTCAAATGGCTCTGTTTAACATCAATATTTCTTTCTCTGTTCGTGGCAGGTGGTAATTCATCTGTAAATGTTCATTTGGCCTTGAACGTCTTTCACAGAGGCACCTGCCGGCATGCCAAAAAATAATTCTATCCTTATGCTAGGCAGCCTTTCCAAGAAACTTCACACCAGGTTTTTGAGAAAAAAAATCCCCAGCTTTCTAGTTTCCCAGGGAGGTAGAGGAGTGTCCTCACATTTTATAGGGGAACAAGACTTCATATTTAACTGTAGCAATCACGGTACTAAATTACAGGAACATTATTATTATTTGTTTGTTCTTTGCATTTGTAATAGTTCAAACCCTTCCTGTCAGTTCAAATGAAGACTTTTTTTTTTTTAATTAACTCTTTTGTATCAAGCCAGTATCACTGCTGTGTGATTCTCTGCTGCTGGAGCTCAATTATTTAGAAAACTCAAAAAAATGGGGACACCTGGGTGGCTCAGTGGTTAAGCTTCTGCCTTCGGCTCAGGTCATGATCCCGAGGCCCTGGAATTGAGCCCCATGTGGGGGTGACAGTGGGAGTCCCTGCTCAGCCAGAAGTCTGCTTCTCCCTCCTCCTGTGCACCTCCCCCCACTCGTGCGTGCTCGCTTACTCTCTCTCTCTCTCTAATAATCTGTGTGTGTCTGTCTCAAATAAATAAAATCTTAAAAAAAAAAACTTGAAAAAATGGAATATATAGATAATTTAATTTTCTGGTGACTCAAAGGAAAGCTATTTTTATTCCTAATGTTCATTATTAAATATCTCCCCAAAATGTAAGTCCATCCCTTATTCCATTTCTACGTGACAGTGCGGACCTTACGCAATCTTATGGGATGACTATTCTGACAAGTAAATTATAACCAGAGCATAAGTTCTTCATCTGAGGGTTTATGATTGAGCCTCACAGTTTTGAACTGTCTTAAATTACATACAAAATATTGCACATTTTTCTGTAGGATAATTGGCTATAATTTTCATCAGATTTTCAAAGGTGCTGTAATGAAAATAGACCACTTCTTTAGAATATGCAATGTATGTAGAGCATGATACTATTTATATCATTTTTAGCATGCAAAAAAAGAACACCCAACTACATAATTCTGGTTCATGGATCCATAAAAATGTAGTAAAAGTATAAATCGTGCCTGGGGTCGATAAACACCAAATTGAGAAGCGTACTTGCTTCTGTGTCTTACTTTACTCAGATGGCTACAGCAAAATGCCGTAAGTGGCGGATTAAACAGCAGGAAGTTCTCGAAGTTCTGGAAGCTGGGAGGTCCTGGCTGGAGGGGGCCTTCTTCCTGGTCCAGGTGGCCGCCTCCTCACTGTCCTCACACGGCAAAGGGAGAGCTCTGGTATCTCTTCCTCTCCTGTGAAGACACCAGTCTGGATGGGGTTAGGCTTCACTCCAATGACCTTGTTTGACCTTAGTATCTCCTTAGAGACCCTGTCTCCAAATACAATCACACTGAAAGGCAGGGCTTCCACATAGGACTTTTGATAGGACACAGTTCTGTCCCTAGCACTCTGGGAAGGGGGGATGATGACAAGGGAATGAACCGGAGCCTACATAGAGGGTTATGACCTGATATGCATTTTTTTCTTTAAAAAGAAATAAAACTGAAACAAGTGTGGCAAAATGTTGAGATTTGACCCACAGGTGGGGGATATGAGAGTCTCTATACTGAAAATAAGCAAGAAGGAAGGAAGGAAGGGATAAAAGCAAACAAAAACTTAGATTTCTTAGATTACTTAGATTTTTCCAGAACGTGATCTCCATATTGTCAAGGACTTTATTTGTTCCTTTCACTGATACATAGTCAGTGTCCAGTCCAGGTTTTGTATTCAGTAAATATCTGTTGGATTGAGTGAAAGGAAATGAATAGAAAATTAACTTGTATCTTTACTGAGCCCTAAATATTCAGCAACCCAAAACCTTCATGTTGTGTTCACTTTCTAGACTTTCTTTACATAGGTGAATATTATAAATCACATTAACATACTGGAAATAAGGTCCTAAGTGTGAAAATGATAATAATAGTGAACCTGGATATGAGACACAGCACCTTACCTGTCCTAGAATTGTTAAGAGTTAGAAGAGGTTTTGGTTAAATCTGACTGTTTGTTGTTTGTTTTTTAATGATTCTTGCCAACTGCATTCACTTCTTAGGGAATATGACTTCCCCACAGCCCTGCTAAGGAATGGGAGCCTTGTTTCCTAACATAGACACTTACACCTCACTGAGTATATCTGCTCGTGTCAGGATGGGGAGCTAATCTTAGGGTCCCTCTCCTATTGACTGGCCGACAGTCCATGCCTGGGTGAGCTGTTCCCAAAAGATGAACTGTGCCAATCAGATTCCTTTCAGATTTAAGGAATTACATGGAAACCAGCCAACTGAGCAATTGACAGCAGAGGTACAAACTAAAACTTAAGAACTGTCAGAAGATAGAGGTGGGACCAGTACACCAGGTAAAGGTCAAAGTTCTAAGACAGTGGAAACTCAGAGGATGCAGAAGAAGGCCAATGGTAGAGAGAGGAGATAGAACATGCCTACAGAAAAGAAGTTGTTGAGAGCAGGAAGGACAGATGAAGTCTGAGGGCATTTCTGAATGCTAAAATCAGCCCAACTAAAGATCGTCCAGTGAACTTTCTTTGCCAGTGAGAAAACTGATGAGTTTGGTAATTTACCCAAGGTCAACAGTGACCGGGAAAGGACGCTTCAGTGTTCTTACCTTCCTCCGGTGCTTTTCTAACTCGTAAAGCAGACTAATCCGGTAGCAGAGGAGAATAAACAACCAGGGGCTGACAGCACAATATAAAGTAGGTTCCCTTGAGTGAAAAATTCCTGTTTTTAAGAAATGAGAGCCAGTCTTGGATTCTATCCCATGGCGTCTCTGTCTTCACATACGGTGACATTCAGGTACGTGATACCTGAGAGTGTAGCCTCTTTGACCCCAGGGCTCTGTGCTCTGCCCCGCCCGCTGCCTAGCCTCCCAATTCAAGGGGGTTTCTGCAGCTCATCCAGACTCTTTGCATTCCCAGAGCACATCTGGCAATTTCAGATGAAATTCCTTGGGTGGCAAACTCTCTCTGCACTCCTCGTAGATATTCATCTGGATCGGGTCAGAGGGATGGACTTTGGGAGGGCTCTCGCCTCCTCACATATCACCTGCAGCTGGGAGTCCCAGGGGCCCCCAGACTGGGTGCATCACCCTTCCCTTAAAGGAAAGGCTTATTTCAGCACCTTGGTCTGCCATTCCATACGCTGTGAGAAGGTCCATGTCCTCCCCGAGGTTTCCTAGAGGTGTGCACATTTTCACTGACACCGTTCATGTCGGGGGCTCTCCCCGCTGATTCTCCATCTTCCTGGGGCGCCACCTCACCCCCCCGACCCCCCCGACAACATAGCCACATTGCTGCCATGTCCATGGAACAGCTTACCCCCAAGAGGGAGACTCTTCAGTGCTCCTGGACCACCTCTGGATCTTGTTGATGCCATCTCCTTGCTGTTCCCACCGGCTCCCCAGGGCCTCTGTCCTTTGTTAGGTGCTGCCTACTCGAACTTTAAATTCCTCTCACTCCTTCAGCAGGAGCCTCTCCGATCCCTTTGCTTCTGTGCTTCCTTTCAGCCCATGTGCTGAGGGCATCTGCTTCCAAATGTCCACCTGAGCATAGGGAAGTTTGCGGTGTTTTAAACACGCGGTTCAGGGTCGGTCTTACTACAACTGTGAGGTTTCAGCAAGGACTTGAAGGTAATGGGGCCGCTGGCCGCAGGTTTTCTGGAGGAAGAAGCTTCCCAGAAGAAAGAGCAAAGGTGGTCCTGGTGTGGCAGAGAGCAGTGAGCGAGGAGGGAGAAGGAACAGGGGAGAGAGGGGCGTGGAAATGGGGCGTGAGGGTGGCTGGGGGGTCGGAGGGAGCTGATCTGCCTCGCACCGAAGTGTGTGCCATCTATGGACTCTGGTTTTACTCTGAGTGAAACGGAGCCATTTTTGGGTTTTGAGCCAGAGAAGTGATATGATCTGATTTTGGCTTTTCAAAGGCCTCTGCCTGAACAGGCTAGGAGGGTGTCTGGGTGGGGAGGGCAGCTGGCACAGGGCGCCAGAGATCAGACAGAGGACGCAGACTGTCCCAGGCAGGGCGGCCTGGTATGGGGAGTCAGGTCCAGGAGGAGGAGAGAAGGGTGTCCTGGGCAAGGGGAATCGTCTACAAAAAAGAACCAGAATGTTTGCGAAAGCTGCCTGATTCCAAGGGCTAGACAGAGAAAGTATAAAGTGAGTCTGGAGCACCTTGTGCCAAGAAGAACCCCAAAAAAAAACAAGAAAACAAGAGAACGTTTAAAAAAAAAAAAAAAAAGATGGGCACATGGCAAAAGGACATAGAAGCCTACTGGAAAGAATTCCCATTAACCAAACAGGAGACAATTTGAGCATTAAAACAAGCGGTGATAGCAAGATGTAAAACAGGGATGAAATAGTAGAATAATAAAATGTAAACATTTTTAGAGTTAAAAATTAAATACACTTGGGAACTGAGTCCATACTGATACCAAAAAATAGATGACTTTTAAGAGCGATGAGAAATGGAACATTTACGTAGTTTCCAAGTACCTGTGTGCAAAATACTCCTCAGTTACAAAGGACACAGTAGGAACTTCGAGTGGAGAAGTCTGGCAGGGGCTAAGTGATCAAATTGAACCTCATCGGAAATAGATCAAACTGAAGTTACACCCCACCTGGTAAGAGGCCGTGAGAACGCAGCTCACATCTGTAAGACTCCTGCAAAGCCACATAATTTGAATCTGTTTATGAAGAAACATGAGACAGACCCATGTTGGGAAACATTTTACAAAATAGCTGGTCTGTGATCTTCAAAAAATATCAAAGTCTTGAAAGTCAAGGAAATGCTGGGGAAATGTTCCAGACTACAGCTATCTAAAGAGACATGACAGCTAAGTGCAACCCAGGGTATAAGACTGGATCTCTTTGCTTTAAAGTTGCTATTGGGACGAAAGCGGTTAAACTGACATGTGGCCTGAGGGTTAAACAATAGTGACATTTTATTGTTAATTTCCTGATTTTCATAGTTGCGCTGTTGTACCTTAGGATAATGTCCTTGTTTGCAGGAAATACACACTAAGGTATGGGGCGGGGAGTGGTGAGGCATCAGGTCAGTCATTTATGCTCATATGGTTCAGGAAAAATAAGTTCTTTGTACAGAACTCGCACCTTTTCTGTAACTCTGTGATCATTTCAAACTAAAATCATAATAATAAAAGCGGCAGAAGACTCAGTGCTGAGACCACAGTCCAGGAGAGACATGGTGAGGTTTAAAGATGGTAGCTCTGGCAGGAGTGAGGAGGGGTCAGATGGGAGAGCAGAGGGAAATACACAGCATGTTGGATGTTCTGCATGACTTCCTGACGGACTAGACAAGGAATATGAGAGAAAGGGGGGTATTTAAGAACTCCGGCCTTTGGTGCCTGGGCAGCTGGAAAGACGAAGTTGACATCAGCTGAGACCAAGACAGAGAAAGCGACAAGAGCAGACTTGAGGCTGGGGGAGGAAGGAAAGATCAGGAATTCAGTTTTGAACACAGTGACTTGATGGGACTATTGGACATCCAGGGGGCGATATCAACGAGGCCTTTGAAAAGATGAGTCCGGAGCCCGGGGAGGAGGTATAAATATGGGAACAGTCCACACGTAAGTGGCATTTAAGCCAGGGAACTCAATAAGGTCATCAAAGATATGACTATAAATAAAAGAAAGAAAAGAACCATATCCAGAGGTTTATACGCATATTCCACAAACATTTATTACTTTACAAAGAGAATATAGCAGCTTTATTGATAATTGCCAAGACTTGGAGACAACCAAGATGTTTTTCAGCAAGTGAATGGAAAAACAAACTGTGGTACATGTGGACAAGGGAATATTATTCAGAGCTAAAAGGAAGGGAACCATCAATTCATGAAAAAAAAATGGGGGCATCTTAAATGCATATTATTAAGTGAAAAAGCTGATCTGAAAAGGTGACATTGTATGATTCCAACTATATGACATTCTGGAAAACACAAAACCATTGTGACAATGAAAAATCAGTACTTGCCAGAGGTTGGAGGGAGGGAGGAAAGGGATGAATAGGTAGAGCCCAGAGGACTTACAGGGCAGTGAAATGACTCCGTGTGATACTGTAACAGTGGATAATAGGTCAGATGTTTTTCCAGACTCGTAGAATGTGCAATACCAAGAGTGAGCCCTGATGTAAACTATGGATTTTGGGCGATAATGACATGTTAGTGTAGGTTCATCAATGATAAATGTACCATTCAGGTGGGGATATCAGTAACGGGAAGGGCTGTGCATGTGTGGGGTCAGAGGGTTATGGGAAATTTCTGTACTTTCTGCTCAATTTGGCTATGAACCTAAAACTGCTCTTTAGAAAGGTCAGGAAAAAGAGAGTGAAGGTTATCATAAGAGAAATGTTCCATCTCTTTTGTTTACCACATCAAAATGTTAGTTCTGAGAAACTGAACAATATTCTACAAAGAATACTTCTTTCTTCAAGATACCTAGAGAAAGAGAGGGAGACTAGTAATGATGAATATAGCACTTCCTTTCAAACTAAATTCTCCATCCTTTTCAAATGTCACTTGTTTGTAAGATAACTAGTGTCTCAGATTGATTGGCCTGATCTGTCCTGGATTTTACCTCCTTGTCCCGCTGGCTCTCTGTCTTGGATTCTAACCTGGGTCGTGTCGTATGAGCCCTGCCAAAAGCTTCCTAATTCTAGGACACAAATGTCCATCTCATCTCATGAAGGGGAACCTGAAGTCAGAAATAGAGAAAAAGGAAAGCGAATATTGTTACAGATTTTCACATAGTAGCCAATAGAAAATGTTGACGTGCGGTCAACATTAGTTAAGAGAACATAGGCATAGAACAGATATGAATTCAATGATTCAAAAAATGTGGTTATTGATTTCTAAAGCGAGTGAACTCTCTGCTTATAATCAAGGCTTGTTTTCTTACTCAGTTTGGGCTGAGAGGTTGTACCTCTCTAGGCTTACTTAATTTCCTGCCAAAGAGGACGTGTTGCCTTGGGTATTAATACAACTTTTAAATTTATTTTAAACATCCTTAAACCTAGCCCCCCTTGTTTTCCCATTATTGTCAGTAATGTTGTCATTCTGTTCTTATGTTACCATGTATGTGGAGCTCCGGGGCCCCTGGCAGTGTTGCAAAGAGTTTGACTCAAGAGACAATAGAAGGCAAAGGTTGTGGCCTTAGCCAACAGAACACTTGCTCCCAAAACAGTTCCTTCTATGGCTTAATTCACCAAGAAGTCTCAAGTCATTAGTTAAAATGCAGAATTTCAGAGTCTTTGGGGGAGAGAATGGGTGTTTGCTTTCAAAAAAAAATCTTAATGAAAAAATTAGTTTGAGATGAGTCATACATGTACCAATAAAGGCCAGAACTGTAAAACTTCTTTAAAAAAAAAAAAAAAGAAGAAGAAAATGTCTTCTGTGACCTTAGGAGTAAGCCAACATTTCTTGAAAGGGACAAAAAAAATGCATTAATAAAATATTAGTAAATTAGATTTCATCAACACTTAAGATGTATACTCTTTTAAAAAATCATTAAAAAAATAAACAGGCAAATCACAGATGAGGGGAAAAATAGTGTCATGGTATCAGTATAGAGACAGAGTATATTTGTATCCAAAATATAAAAATATCCCCCAAAAATCAACAATAAAAAGATAACCAAATAAAAAATGGGCAGAAGATTTAAATAGTCACTTAAGGAAAGAAGATACATGATTGATAAATATGCCCATGAAAAAGTGCTCAATGTCATCAAGGAAATTCTAATTAAAACCACAATGAGACAGCATTTCATCTACACGTAAAGATTGGCTACAGCAAACATTGGTGAAGATGAGAAGCAACTAGAACACTCACACATTGCTGGTCCGTATGCAAAATGTACAACTACTTTGGAGAACTCTTTGGCAGTTTCTTAGAAAGAAAAGTACTTGTTTACCTCTGAACCAGTAATTCCACTCCTGGGTATTTACCAAAGAGAAGCGGAATGTATGTTTTCATACACACGGAATGTGTATGGAAACCTTATTTATAACAGCCAAATACTGGACATAATCCCAAACATCCATCAACAGGAAAATAGAAAAGCAAACTGTGGTACATTTATACAATGTCCTGTTACTCAGAAGTAAAAAGGAATGACTACGGACACAAGCGACAATATGCGTGAATCTCACAGTCATGGCATTGAGTGAAAGAAACCAGACACAACAGAACACACATCGTGTGTTTCCGTTTAAACGCCGTCTTAGGCACGTAAAACCAATCGATTGGGATCAAAGTCAGAAAGCAGACGCCTCTGGGAAAGAGTGGAATTGACTGGAAAGGGAGATGACGGAATTTTCTCAGCTCACGGCAACTTTCTGTATCTTATTTTGGGTGGTGGTTAAAGGGGTAAATGCAATTGTCAAAACTCAGTGAACTAAACCCTTAAGATTTGGGCATGTTAGTGTATGTACATCATGTAACAATTTTTAAAATGTTTTTTTAAGAAACAAAATTTTTTTTAATTTTTTTTAAATAGAAAGCTAGGATAAAGCTGAAAGAAAATATCCTTTTTTAAAAATATTTTATTTATTTATTTGACACAGAGAGAGAGATCACAAGTAGGCAGAGAGGCAGGCAGAGACAGAGAGAGGGGGAAGCAGGCTCCCTGCTGAGCAGAGAGCTTGATGCGGGGCTCAATCCCTGGACTCTGGGATCATGACTTGAGCCAAAGGCAGAGGGTTTAACCCACTGAGCCACCCAGGCGCCCCAAGAAAATGTCCTTTATTTGATAAAGAGTATGTTCCCACAACACCCAGCAAACATCATACTTAACTGAGAAACATTAGAAGCGTTCCCATTAAATTCAGACATAAAACAAGGATTCTTAATACCACTTCTATTCAACATTATCCTGGAAATGCTTGTCAAGCAATAATAGTCCAAAAAAAGGGCGCCGGGGTGGCTCAGTCGGTTAAGCGTTTGCCTTCGGCTCAGGTCATGATCCCAGGATCCTGGATCAACCCCTCTTCCCCCTCCCCCGAGTCAGGCTCCCTGCTCAGTGGGGAGTCTGTGTCTCTCTCTGCCCCTCCCCGCGCTAGTGTGTACTCGCTCGCACTATCTTTCTCATTCCCTCTCAAATAAATAAATATTTTAAAATAATAATAACAATATTCAAAAAAAGAAATCAGAAGTACAAATTATGGAAAAGACAAACTTCCCATTTGCCAATGACTGTCTAACTAAAAAATTAAAGAGAATCAGCTGAAAACCCATTAGAACTAACAGGAATTTTAGTAAGAGGGTCAATACACAAAAAAACAATTTCATTTCTAATTCCTTAGTAATTTCAAAGCATAATGAAAAACTATTCCATTCACAGTAGAATCAAAACTACAAAATAGCTATGAGAAAAACTATCAAGAAAAACAAAAGAAAACAATGAAGAAGTAATAAGAAAGCAGGGTTGTTGTGTTTTTTTTTTATTAAAGACCAAGCTACATACAAACATTGTAAGTTCCTGGTTGGAAAAACTCAAAATTGAAAAAATATCCATTTTTCCCAATTAATCCATAAATTAAGGTTAAAGGATAAAGCTTCAACAAGAATTTCATGAATCTTAAGCTTAATGCTAAATTTCATATGATAGAGAAAATACATAATAGCCAATAAAAAAAGAAGAATTGTAATAGGATAAGGCTGCCGCAGATATTCTCTGAAATACTTTGAAGCTATAGTGTAGAAATATATAGATAAATAAAACAGAATAAGAGTAAGTAGTCCAGACACAGACTCAAACCTAAATAGAACTTCAGGATATTCTATACAGGTAACATTAGATTCAGGAGAGTATAACTTCATTAAACAAAGAACATTAGAATAAACAATCTATATTTGGAAAAAATAAAATAAAACTAGACTGTTGTTTCAAATTATACACACAAAATAATTACAGCAAGTGTAGTAGAGAGCTAAAAGTAAAAAACAACTTTAAAAATTAGAATAAAAAACAAAAGTAATTCAGATTTGTAATCTTTTTTTTTTTCAGATTTGTAATCTTAAAACTGAAAATGTCTTCTTAGGTTATAAAACACCAGAATTCAAAATGGGAAAGAATGATTGATTGGATTAAATAAAGCTTAAAAAGTTCTTAATGATGAAATTAACTATAAAATAAGTAAAAAGATAACAGTGGTAGAAAAGAACATAACACAAAACAAATAGGAAATTAATATCCAATCTACATACAAATCAAAGGTTATAAAAGATAATTGGCAGAAGAACTATAAATGGCCAATGGAAACCCATCAAAAGTTGTCTGACCTCACTAGTAATCTAGGAAATAAATATTAATGCAATATATTTCTTCCATCAGGTTAATAAGAATTTTAAAAATTCATAATACCTCCTATAAGCAAGGAGGCAGGAAAATAGGCACTGTTAGTAGATAAGTTGGTAAACTTTTTAGAAGGGAACTGAACAGTTCTTGATGAAGTTTTAAATGCATGTACCTTTCGTCCAGCTATTATATTTCTAGGAATTTAGTAATGGAGAAATTTTGTCCATGTGTACAATTAAATACACATTAGAATCTTCATTCCAGACTACCCAAAACATTTAAAACATTTAAAATGTTTTAAAAACATTTAAAACATTTAAAATGTTTTAAAAACATTTAAAACATTTAAAATTGGAACTACGTATTAATAAGGGAGTGGTTAAATAAACCACGCAACAGTCACATGGAAAACTCCTGCAACTATTACCAGAACGAGGCAGACCAGATTTTCTGACGTCCAAAATCTCACCCGCGTAGTGCAGTTTGTAGAAGAATGCATGTGGAATGAGCCTATTTACACAGTAAAAAATATATATGTATCACATAAATGTTTAGAGGAACATGGGAGGATACGCTTCAAATTTTTATTTATTTTTTTTAAGGGAACGCATATTTTATTGAGTTATATATAGAGAGAGGGACATGGACAGAATGTCTTGGGAGACTCACAGGAAAAGAGCCTGAGTCTTGTCCTTGCACGGGGTCTCAGCAGTTTTATTCGCGGTTGTCCTGGTGTCCTGTTAGGTATCCAGGAACTGGTCGGAACAAGGACAGGGCTCAGGTGTCCTTCATAAGTCACGCATTCCGTGAAGTCAACGGTCTTGGTGCCAAGGTGTTTGCAGCTAGTGGTCTTGGAGAACATTTACAATGCCCTCATTCCTTGGATGTTTACATTGTGCTGGAAGTCTCCAAGGATATCATCCTCTCTTTGTCCCTTACAAGGAGGACACGTGCTGTTTGCTTGACAAGGCATGTGTAGAGTGGGATGGGGTGCGGGCCCTCCCAAGAGTAGAGGCCACAGCAAGGAGGGAAAAAAAAAAGGTTTTTTATGGGGTTCCTTCAGTTTCCCTGTCTTGTTCACTCCTATAGGATTTTTATCCTCCTTATTCTTAAGGGGTGTTCAGAGGTCACTTCTGGGAAGGGTAACGGCAGTAAATGAGGATGGGGAGCTTTTACCATTTTGCTCCCTGTACTTTCTACTCTTGGGATCTGTGATGAGGTCACACCTCTTTTCTCAGATTGGACTGTTTGAGAAGAGGCCGCTGTCCTTCCTGCTGCTTGTCCAGCGGTTTCAGTTGTATAACCGGAGACCCAGGCCCTCCCGCCTCCTCCCTGACCCCGCAGTCCTGCCTACTGAGTGGGACAGCGGTCTCGGCAACGCATTTCCACGTGGACACATCTTGACATTTTTGCACACTATTAATAAAAACTCCACATTTTACAGGCAGCTCTGAGAAGTGTGATAGTCACTCTTTCTACACCTCCATTAGTAATTTTCTAAAATCACCCTGAGTTCTGTAGCACATTACTGTAAAAACAATCACCCAGGCATCTTTTTTTTTTTTTTTTTGCCTTTACTGAAAACCCCATTAGCAATCTTATTCAAATAGACTGAGCCTTTTCCTGTAACCATTGCAAACAGTTTAAAATCAATCTACTTTTTTCTAAATAGAATATATAGTTGTCAAAAGCTTCATTTATTTTTCTTTAAAAAAACATGCTTTTTTATGATCCTTGCACTGATTTACTGAGAATATATAATCTTAGTTTTTAAAAGAAGGATCTCTTCCTAGTCTTTTCAAAGATGACAGGCATAATAATTCACTTTTTATAATTTTACCAGAGCACATTTGAATAAGGTCTGTAGGTTAGATAATAGTACTGGATCAGTGTTGATTTCCTAATTTTGATAATTGCTCTGTGGTTATGTGGTTGCAATGTTCTTGTTTTTAGGAAATATACACCAAAGTATTTAAAGGTAAAGGATCACTGTATCTTCAACTTACTCTAAAACATGTCGGGGGGGAAATTACTCACGTGCACATAGAGGACTAAGTATACAACAACTAATGAAGGTGGAGCGCTACCGTGTCAACAGTAAATTATACCAGGATGACATTTTTTTAAAGGTTTTATTTATTTATTTGACAGAGAGAGAGAGATCACAAGTAGGCAGAGAGGCAGGCAGAGAGAGGAGGAAGCAGGCTCCCTGCTGAGCAGAGAGCCCGACGTGGGGCTCCATCCCAGGACACTGGGATCATGACCTGAGCCCAAGGCAGAGGCTTAACGCACTGAGCCACCCAGGCGCCCCAGGATGAAATTTTTTTAAAAATCTATAGTTTCTCCCAGAGTGATTCATGGACATAATGCTAATAGGGCTACCCCGAGCCTCCATGTGGCCGGTGCCGGGGTGAGCCTTTAGGACGACTGTTTCCACCCCCAGTCCCCATGAGGGGATCCATTATGCCCACGCACCAGTGCCCGAGAGGGCCTCCGCCAACAGCTCAGCACACTCTCCTGTCGTCTGCTCAGCCCCTGGTCCCTGGCTTTAGGGGCCGTTCTCATCCTCACCACCCTCTCCAGCACCCCCCC